>JABASP010001017.1:0-35804 GCA_019776565.1 Sminthurinus signatus | reverse complement strand
TCTCTCCCCACCAGCATCATATCCGATTTTATGGTAAAATCCTATGTTAAACCCCATGTCAACTTTGGGTCACGTGAGCGACCTCTAAACCTAATTTTAACGAACTCATATCTTCAGAGGTTGGTTTCTACTTCAAAAGGAACAATTTGAGGGGTTCGCACTTTGGATTTTCAAAAAGTTGTCAAAATGCAAAGGTCTAATGTATGTACAATGTACAATGTACAATGTACATTGTACTAAAACGGTGGCTTGTTTCAAACACCATGTCGTATTTTCAAATTCTCAAACAATTTGGTTTTGTCCTCTCTTTTTTATATTGTACTTGATGGTGCGGTGTGCTTGGGATGGTTTGAAATCTTGAATCTGAAATGTGAAAATCCGTCCTTCCAATTCAAGTTGAATTGAGTTGAGTTGAACAGAAAGCGGAGAGCAGAGTAGACGAGTCCGTCATGGTCATGTTCATGTATATGTTGTACATGTATGGGAAAGGAGATTTTACGTTTTACGTTTTTGTGCAGCGTGGGTAGAAAATACGTTGAACGGTGAAATTGTACGGTGAAAACGTGCTCCTTCTTGTATTCGTCCTTGTACATTGTACACTGTACACTGTACATATAACTCACAGCTTATCTTTCCTCCTCTTTCTCTCTCTTTTTCTCTCCTTCTCCAGGAGAATTTAAACTGAGCTTGATTCCAAGTCAGGTGCTCTGTTTAGATCTCTACAAAATATACGTGTGTACGAAATATATATTCACGGAGAATCTGATATGTATTATACATTATGCATTATGTATGTCGTGCTCCTTCTTGCTATATGAAGATGTGTCGTTTGTACTCTACATTGTGTGTTGTAGACATAGCACATAATATATTGTATATTGTATAGCATAGGAATCAAGTCATTCCGTGTTCATAAATTGTAAGGAGGAAAAAGACGCGGACGGAGACAGAGACGGAGACGGAAACTTTGTCTTGGTCTTGGGTTTTGGTCTTGGTCTTGATCTCGATTTTGCTGTTGGTGTGTAGAAGTGAGGAAATAAAGAAAAGAAAGAAAAAGAACGGTGGAAAAAATTCGGAATCAAACCTAGCGAAACAGTTTTATATACCTCATTTCATTTCTGTCTCCACTTTCCCTTAGTCTATGTCTTTTCCCCCTACTTCTTCTTTTTCTGCTCTCTTTTTTCCTTTATTCTGTTCCATGTGTTTGTAGTTTGCGCTACATGTACCAAAGATGTAGAATGTAGAGGAGAAAAAGAGAGCTGAAGGAGAAACGAACCAACTGATCTTTATCTGACAAATATTTATTCCTCCAGTTCCTATTCAAATGAATTGTATAATTTTTTACGGTACCTTGGCTCCGCGGCTGTTGTAAATTGTAAATTGTGAATGCTGTAATCTCTAAATAATATCTGATCTAGGAACTAGGATCTACTGTGCTAACATACCGAATACCGAATACCGAATACAGACTACTATTAAATTTCCATCTCTATCAACCTCCACTAAAATAAAATAATAAAATAAACTAGACTAAATTATACCCTACATTCTACATTCAATCTTCAATCTAAAGATGTTATGGTAAATTGACCAGATTTTACAGAAAAAAACTCCAACGGTAGCGGCAATACACCTACACAGAATAAATTATACATATATATTTATTGCATCAAATTGGATGCTTTTTTCCGCAGTCTTCATCCATCTTTCCTGTGTCAAAAATACAAAAATGTCTCTTTATTTACTTGTGTATGTAATCCATTTTGGATGTTGAAAATTCCCAAGTTCTCAAGTCAGAGTTTGTCACTGGTTGTAAGGCTGAGGATGTCTCTGTCACTGTCGCATTTTGAAACGCTAGAATTTACCAACTCATCATATGACATGTACACGAATATGGAATAATACAGAATGTAGAATGTAGAATGTAGGCTCATTTCATGTGTATGACATGAACAATTTCTGCCCAACTTTTTATAGGAATTGGCAAGTCTAAAACTTACAAGAGGGAGAGAGAGAAGTTGATAGTTGATCGTTAAGGTTGAGTTTAGTTAGTTTAGTGGTCACGACTGGATTTAATTCCATGGTTTGCATGCCAATGGACTCCATACTCCACACACAGAATAAGACAGGGAAAAGACGGACGGAGAGTTATCATTATGTGTCACGACAAGTCAGACTACGAAGTAAGGACTACGGACTCAGAACCCGCGGGAATGAACCAACTTTCAGCTTGAACCTTGAAGAAAAAGAGGAGAAATGAACTAACAAATCCCGCCATCATCTCTCTCTATCTATCTATCACCAACTGCAGGATAAAAATGAGGAGACCTTTCTTACTATGATGCGGGTTACAAGTACAGTGTACACTGTAAAATGACAAGTGTTGGGCTCACTGAGAGTTTTTCAATTGCATAAATATGGAGCGAACGTTGTGCAAGTAATAACAAAGTGTGATTTAGTTAGTTCCAGTGAACGGTGAACGGTGAAAGCTGTGTGCTGTGTGTGTACTATTTACTCTGCACTGTAGATTATGCACATACAATTTTTATATTCTATTCCTATTCCAATTCCAAGTACGTATAAAAAAGGAGCAGTGTTTTTTTCTATGTATCTTTTTATATCATGTAGAATCTAAAATCTAGAACCTAGAATCTAGGTACATTGTACATTGTACATACATGACTATGGCTGGGCTAATGCATTATGCATAGAAAACGGAGAAGAGACAATGAAGAGAGTCATTGGAAAAGTTCAACTTCAACTTTCCCTCTGTATTCTTCCATTCATTTTAAATATTTTATATCCAAGTTTTCCTTTTGTATTCACGAATTACGACTTTTCTACTCTTTTATCATGAGCCATCAACCAAACCAAACCAACCCAAACCATACGGTACATGAACAATGAACATGTACAATGTACACATACAAAAATCTATCTAGAATTTATCAAAAGTATCAATCAAAAAAATAAACGCGTGCTGTATGCTGTATCATGGTAGTTTTACCATGTTTTTTTCTCCAACTACCATTTACAAAATACACAGTACATGGTACAACGATAAATTTTTATTCCTTTTCTAAAGCTCCTGTCTACTGTACTATTTTCTAGTTGTAGTTCTAGTTCTAGAGAATATTAAGCATTGAGCGTTGAGCTTTGAGAATTTCAGACTTGATACGTTGAAACTTTGAAATTTTGAAACGTTGCTTGAAGCCTGAAAGTATGAAAATATGAAAGTATGACGGGTTGTACCTATACCTTTTTTTCATGTTCATGTTTAATATTTTGCTCATATCCAGTTTTATTCAAGTTTATACGGTGTCAGCAGAAATTGGAGGATGTGTGTGGACTGTGAGCTGTGGATTGAATAAATAAATAACTTTATGAATGGATGAGCAGATTAGATGGTAGACAGTAGACAGATGAGAAATAGAGAAACTATTAAAATGCAACAAAAGTACTCTTATACGTTTTACTTTACTCTTTACAGTGAATGGTGCAATCTTTTCAATCTCTTGAATCAAATGGAATTGACAAGTTGAAATTTATAGGCAATTAGCCTATTTATTTTTCTCAGGGTGCATTTTTCCTGACTTTGCAAACTGCAAACCCCAATACCCAATCCCCCATTCTCAATCCGATCCAGTCATTTATTGATCATACATCACATCTTTTTAAAGCCCATAATTGTTTATTATGCACTTTTGTTCACTTTTGAAAGCCTCTATACACAGATAATCGGTATATACAGAATAGAGAAACTCCTGTCTTTTAATGCATCTTCTTTTTTATTTTTTGTCCCTGTCATCTTTTTTCCTGAAGTTTAAACAAGGAGCAGGGATTACATGTATAAATATGAAGAGCAAGCTTTTAAAGCATTTATTATGAAAATAATGATGTTGGGACCAGACCAATAGAAGTACTTATATCTTTTAGCTTTGTGCTTTGAGTTTTGAGCTTTTAAGTTTTACATTTTAAATGTTGGAAATGTGTAGCTGTAATATGCATAAAACAAGCTCTCCACTTTCCACTTTCCACTCGTCATTTACTACTTGAGATAGATTTTATGATTAGATCCAGCATCTAACTAAATCTAAATTCTAAATAGATATAATATTATCTATATTATCTACATACTTGCCATGTGCAATGTACAATGTAGATAAAAATGAAAGGAGATGCCACTCATGACTTTATTTCCCGTTTCTATTTAGTTTCCAGGTTTACGGGAAAACGGGAAATGGAGAACAGATCTCTGTGGAATTCGGAATTTGGGATTTGGAATTCGGATTTCCTCAGTACTCCGTATTCGGTATATGTAAAAGTGTGCTTTGTGCTTGACATTCATTTAGATAAAAGTACTCCTTCTCTCTCATGTTTGCTGTGCTGTGTACCGCATCACTGGCTCATCATCCACTCACACATGTACAATGTACACTGTACAGTGTACAATGTACGGGTATAATGTATACAGTGTACATACTTCCATGTCACACAAATCTTCATTTCTTTTTTTCTTGTTTGATTGTACACAGTCACTAGACACTAGACACAAGGCACTAGACACTAGAAACGTATGGTTACAAAGTCCTGAATAAAAAGAGAGGTGAAGGAGCTCTCAAATAACTTGAAAACTTGAAATACTCCACTGCCTTTAAGAAAAAGAAGACGAAGAAGAAGATTTGTCTTTTTCTCTCTTGCATAATATAATAGGATACATTTCGTATATTGCATAAAATATAGTATTGTAGGTTGCACTATTTTACTTTATATTCTACATTCTGAATATTGAATACCAAATCCAGAACACTGAACATATGTGTGTGTGTGTGTGTGTCTCCTGTCTATTTTACAATGCAAAAAAGCTGCCTGCTCCACATACTCTGTAGGAGGAAATTGAGAGAGCGACTCACATCCAGCCTCGTCTACTTGACTACCCTTCACTGCATACAATATACGATACACAATACACAATGCACAATGGAGAATACTTATTCACTAAAAGTGTTTAATAGAAAATAGAAAGGAAGAAAAGGATTTGATCAAATGGATGAAACTGGAGCGTTTAAGAGAAATGCAATTTTTTTTACTTTATTCCATGTTCCATGGCCACACACACGTTACTTTTCTTTCTTTTCTTTGCCTTGCTTTTGCTCTTGCTCTTGTTCTTCTCTCTGTGGAAATTCTGTGGAAAAATACAAATCCAAAACTGAACTTGTATCTGGTATCATCTATCCCATTTCCCATTCCCCATTCCCCATATTCTCCATCTGTGTCTGTCTTTATTTTCTACATGTGTGTCTGTATCTGTCTTGTTCTGTCTAAAAGAAATCAGGATATGGTAGAAAAGACAAATAGGCACGTCGCCATTTTCCCTTTCATGCTATTCACATGGGAGAAGCCTAAACGTAAACGTAGACGTAAATACACGGAACATGGAGCATGAAACAGGGAAAGAAAAAGGAGATTTTTCCTCTGTTTTAGTTGGAAAACGTATGTACTATGTACCTTCAGTTGAATTTATTCAAAGGGAAAGCGTCTGTTCTGGTTTTTTGCAACTTTCTAAGTTTTAGGTTGTATATTGTATATTGTGCACTCTGTACTCTGAAAAAACAAGTACATTTAAAGGTTACACGTTATTAAACACGGGATTATTAAAAACAAAAAAAATAAGAGGAATAAACCCTGAACAAGGAGCGAGGAACAATGAGCAATGAGCAATGAGTAACCATGTGCATCCAATTATTATAGTTTTAAACAACCTAGTTTATAAAAATTATAGGGAGGTCTGAACGGCGTTCTTCTAAAACTCCAAAACCCAACAGTTTAGAATTTTTCCTCTCAAAAAGGCAAAGAAAAGGTTTTAGTACATGGGAAAATAGGAAGATTCAGGTCACAAGGGTCAATTATGTAACTTTTTTCAGATATTGGAAATTTTTCAGGGGTAAGCTTTAGAAAATTTTGGAAAGGAGAAAAGAGAATTAATATACATAAACATTTTACTTACGGAAGTAATATCAACTAGAAATTAAAAACATGTTGTTTAAGCGGCGATGAAGATGGAGACGAATACGGAACAAACAATGTAAAACTAAGTATTCGCCTTTTACCGTTTACTGTAAAGCATGCAACAAAACAATATGAAGATATTAAACTGAAATACGGTTAATTTGGCTGAGGAGAAAGCTTCAACCTGCGTACTTTCAAATTTCTCGGTTCATCATAAATATTCTAGATTCTAGATAACGATTTCATCTAATTTTGAATTCGGTTGTGGTACATTTTCATAAAATTGGGGGAAACAAAATCAAAAGAAACAAGCACAGAGGGGAAACCAAGTAACTGAAAGCCAAAAGGAAAGAAATCAAGTGGAGAAAGTAAAACTGGAATGAAGAACTGAAAACGGTTGGGTGTGTTTTGTTTTGTTTTTAAAGTAAATTTCCTATTCAAATTTGAAGCGTTCTGATTCTGATTCTTTCTGTTTTTGAAAAACTCTCGTATCCTTCCTTTACATCATGTTTTTTAAGGTTCTAGACTTTCGTTTTTTCCACAAATATCTGGATAGAAAACGACAATTCTGAAAGACAATAAATACACGTAAAGATTTACTTTTATAAGTATCTTTTACATTTACATGGACAACGTACAATATGTATCTAGTATCTAGTTATTTACATGTTATAGATGTAGCTATTATTGTTACTACTTTCACCATGTTGTTGGTGGTTGATTTGCTCGGTTCTGTTTTGTTTTGGTCTGGCCAGGGTAAAGATACAATTTAAAAAGTATCTTGCTCTTTTGCATTCTCTCATTCTGATTCCATCTTGTTATCTCTGTGAATGAAGCTAGAACGAGATCCACATCTATTTTATTACGAGAGAAGGAGACACCAAAATATGACTACAACTTTGAAACACAAGAGAACCAGAGCCAGAGCCAGAACCAGCATGATTTGGCAAATTTGTGGTATGGTATGGAATGAGAATCAAGTTTTGCGCTGGAGTTGGTTGCGAACTTTGGAAAAATCCAGAAACAGAAATAGACACATGCAGATACACATAGTCAACTACAACTGAACTGAGCTGAACTGAGAATGAGCAAAGACGAAAGAAAAGATACGGGGCTCATGGAAATTGCCTACTAGATATGCCAAGCGGGTGTTCTTCTCTACAACCTCTAGATTCTAGACTCTAGATTCTAGACTCTAGAATTTAGAATGCTCATACGTAATACGTACAGCGTGGATTGTACACTTTACACTGAACACTGTGCATATCAGGGACTGCATATAAATTATATAGTGTACAATTTACAGTGTCCTTACCCAACCTTACCCGACAAACGTACGAAGACGGAAGATGGAAGCAAAACCATGTGGCATCATTTGCAGACGTCCAAATTTGTGTGCCTGTCCTGTCGCCGTCACTCTGGCAACTAGAAACTGGCAACTGGCAAATTGTCTATAAAATGTAAAATGTACTTGTTCACTCGTCGACTGTCCCACTCTCTCCATCTCAGCACTTTGCCCTCTATCTCGCCCATATAAATTTATTTCTATATTATGTATTCTAAATGCTCAATGCTCAAGGCTCAAGGCTCAACTTGACTCTACTTGACTTGGCCTCACTTGGCTTGGTTTGGTTTGGTTTGACGTGTGAGGTGCGGCAATTTTTTACCGTTTCATAGTCAAAAGGGTGACAAGGACGACTAGAGCTATATATGTAGAAAGTAGAATGTAGAATGAGAAAATGAGAGAGTGAAAAGGGGCAAGAGACAAGTTACAAGAAAAACGTATAAAACTATACATCATATAAGTATTGAGTATTGAGCATTGAGCACTGAGCATGTATGATTTTCACTCCTGTTTATGTGGCAAGATAAACGCCCATAAAATGAGCATAAAAGTATGAATGGAGAAACTTGGAAATGTTCAAGCCGAAAACCAAGCCGACACCAACTAAGAACAAGTAGAGAAAAGAGTAGATGAGAAGAGGAGGAGAAACCGAGTAACTTGAGCTATTACGTATAAACGTATATACGCTTGTAGAAAGTAGAAGTAGGAAAATTCAAGGAAAGTAAGAGATCCAGATCCAGAGAGTCCATATGAGAACATTGAGGATTGAGGATTGCGAAGATTGAGAATTTACAATCGAGAATGGAGAATGGAGAATGGTGGCTAGTCCTAATCGTGTCTTGTCTTGTCTTTAGTTTTGAATCTTGAATCTTGAGACTTGAAGGTCTTTTCCTACTTTCCATTCTCTGGGTGGCTTTGAATTTGACTTTGGCTTTGGCTTGGCTTGGTTTGGTTTGGAGTTTGACTTGCTGCTGGTTTCTGGTTCTGGTTGGTTCATTTTCAAAGTATTACTTTGTCCTGGCCGTTTCAACTTTGTTGTCAATGTTTATACCTATTCCGATTGCTCCTTTAACTTTTCAGTTTCTAAAGAAAGTCTCCAGTCCACAGAAATATAAAATATACATGCCGAATGCACAACCCCTAGATTCTAGATTCTAGATTCTAGATTCTAGATGAAATTGTATGCTGTATATTCTATGTACGTTTGTTCAATGCACAAGATACAATGCACAATATTCATTGTACATGGTGCAAACTTTTGTAATGTCTATCGATAGACAAAGGGGAAAGTAAAAGTAAAGTAGAAACTAGATCCTTTAAACATGTAAATATGTGTTTTATACATTATACATGCACACTGTACAGTATGTATACAGCTACTTGCATTTAAATTGAGAGAATATATGTAGAATATAGAGTGCAGGAGTATATAAAAACAGAAGGGAGGGGAAACCGGAGAAAATTCTGTTCTCTTCTATAAACTCTCAACCCAGTTTGCCCAGTTTTTTTTTCTTTATGGAGGATCGAGGATCGAGGATTCACATTCAAAACAGCAAAAAAAGAAGGTACATGCCAAAGAGCCAAAGACCAAAGATCGATTTCAAATAAAGTCAATATTTATGTACAGCAGTCTCTTCATTCTTCACTCTTCCCTCTTTACTCTTCTCCTCCTCTCTGTTGTACATTGTACATTGTACATACCTTATAAATTCCGTGAATGACTCTCCCTTCTCCCTCTGTTCCTTATTCTTGAGCCTCTACTCATTTTTATGACCGAGAACAAGGAGAAAAATCATTCGCATATTTTTGTTTGCATCATACAAGTCATACATACTACATACTGCAGACAGTGTACAACTCAGGACTGTGCATTTTATTATATTATATTATATTACAGATGTGAATCTATATCATGACTCCAATTTACAACTTGCAATGAGGATGAATAATACATATTTTGTATTGTGTTGTGTCCATCTGTATTCTGCATTCTACATTCTATATGCAACACCCGTTATATATTTGAATATGAAAAGATCAGAGGAGAAAAGAAAGTTTCCCGGTCCACTTTTCTCCCTTCCCTTTGTTTTTCTTTGAGTAGACAGTAGACAGTAGAAAGTAGAACAAAAGTAAAATGAGTACGGAAGATCTGAGGTCTGTTCTTTCATCGAGAGAGAGAGAGAGAGAGAAAGAGAGATCGGAGATCAAAGAGGATATTTCGATTTGGAAATTGAATAAAAAAAGTGGATTTTGTTGTATTGTATCTATTTTATTTTATTTCATTTCTCATCCTTTCTTCTTTTTTTTTCTTTTCTATACTTTTTTTTGTATCATGTACATACTTTTTATACGGTATTGTATGTTGTTGTATTTGGTTTTCCACAGGTTTTTCTTCTTGTTGGTAGCCGACCTTCAGTTGACTGATGGCTGATGGATGGACCTGGATAGAAAAACACATATTATTATTATTATAAAAAACAAGATACTAGCACATCCACAATATAAACATATGCATAATAAATAAATAAATATATATATATCGATATTTACTACATAGGGGAAATTATTCATGCGTAAAAAACAAATATGTAACTACATACCTAATGCATACCATAGGGAACAGAAAAAAACAGACAACAGACACAGTTTAAGACTCTTGAGAGTATAAAGTATAATAATAAAGTATAAAGAAAAGTTATTCGTAAAAAACATAGATGTATTTCGTAGCAACAAGAAAGAAGAAAAGAAAGCACACCAGTAAAAATAATACTACTACTTTACAACTACTACTACTACTACTATACTATGTACTACTGCAGTTAAAAATCATGTGTACTTTACAAATAATTCGGATGCATAAAATATTTAAAAAAAATACTATCATTATTACCAACCACTTGTAAACAAATAAATGAATAAAAACAAGAAGAATACTTTGCTCTCATCTTTTCAGCTGAGCCATGGATTATGAATTATGAATTATAAACTATGAGTTATGAATAATGAAAAATGAATAATGAATAGGAACGTTCAAGGAACTATATAAACTTTGTCGGTGTGTGATATATAAATTTACCTGACATATTGACGTACATTTTGAGAGGTAGCTAATATTGTGTACATGTATACATGGATGTGTTCCAAATGTATGTTTTTAGTCTTAAATAAATAATATATAAATATATATAAAAAGTTGATAATAATACTAATAATATTACAAAAGTATCTACAACAGTAAAGAAAGAGAAGAAAAATATGAAGAACACTGTATATATACGTATTACGTTTTACGTTTTACGTAATGAACACAAAAGAACTATTAAATGTATAAAAACAAGATATTATATTATATATTATATTATACTACATATATCTACTATATTATCGTCTGTCTACCTATAATGCCTAGACAAAAAATTATGTTACGATTGCTGAGCCAAACAGATTCTATTTACTATAATAATTCCAATCAATTTACAACTTTATTCTCAAATTCTCAAATTCTCACATTCTCTCAACTCCCTACTAAAAGAAGAATAGAAGAACAAGAACAAGAAGGAAAGAATTTGAAAGAAGCTTATACAAAGTATATATATACCTGTACATTGTACATATAGAGGGAAATTTTAGAGCTATAGAAAATTTGACGCATGTACCTACTCTTTAGACCTGATTCTGCAAGCAAGCAAGCACGATTCTACATACAAATTGACCGTTGTTTTCTACAAAAGATACTATATCAACTATAAATATCTATTGCTCTAAAAGATAGAAACCAAAAACAATGAAATGTATATATATGTATTGATGAAGAGATCTGGATCCGGAGAGTACAGAAATATATATATATATGGTGTAAATTCTATACAAAATACAAAATACATTTCCTAGTGCTGGTGAAATTCAAATTCAAATTGAAATAAATGTGTTGAACATGTATAAAAGTCTATCTATCTATAAATCTACTATCTACGTAAACATAGAATTTTAGAAAGAGACAACTATACGACGACTACTACTACATACATATTTAAATGCAGTAAACAAACAGGTCTGGAATCTATTATCTATAATTTATGAACAGAAATAACTATAGAATATGCAAGCAGGCTCTTGCATCCACACCAATCGGAATCGGAATCGGAATCGGCAATCGACAAACGGCAGCCGGCAGCACCAGCACCAATCAACCAAATTCAAAATGACGACCATGAAGAGAATCCGTCTATTTAAATATCTACCATCTACACTCTACACTCTATGCTCTACACAAAACAAAACAAAACCAGGCAAAATAAACAGGGTGCAGGAACGAACCAAGAAAACCTTGAAGTCACAAACAAAAAGCCTCTGAGCTTTTCCTCCTCACTCCTCCGTCTCCTTGAAATACGAATGCGAATACGAATACTTGTATGTAGAATGTAGATCCAAAATCCAATGGAGAAAATTCACAAAAACTTTCCTTCACCTCGAGTTACTTTTCCCATTCTTTATTATTGGAGTGCGTGGGATTGAAGATTTGAAGAAAGAAAGAAAGAAAGAAAGATAGACAAGAAGATGAATAGAAAAGTAGGCAAAACAAAAACAAAAAACAAAAACAAATGCCAATACAACTACAACTGCAACTACAAATACAATGGGATAAGAAGAAGAGGAATAAAGAGGAAAAGATTTCAGATTCTTCGAAGGTGAGATGAGACGAGACAAACAAGTGCTTTGATATGTCATGACCCATTTCATTCCAAATTCAAATGCAGAAACTCACATATTGTTGTGTGTGAATAGGAAATAGGAATCTACATCAACTTGAGACTTGAGACACTTTGAGAAAAAACTACATCTGTTGAGTATTTTATATTGAGCCTGATCTTGTTCCAAGTACAAGTACAAGTAGATTCTCTACTCTCTACTTTCTCCAGTATGAAATTCTATATTCACTTTCAGCACATTTCCAACCCAGGACCATATCAATGTGTGAAAATAAATACATGTACAAACAAACATCTAGTGAAGTTATGGTCATGTGTGCAATCTTGTGTGAACATCACAAGTACAAAGTACAGCCGTCTGCCTGTATCTGCATCTGTAGCTGTAGCTGTACATCAGTATCATCACAATCTTTCGCCATGTCTTCTTCCGTGTTCCACTTCTTCTTCGTCCTTGTCGCTGTACTTTGTACATTGCACATTGTAGATGAAGTTGCCCTTTGAATTTTCCTGTAATTTTGCGTGGGTGTTTGAAGCTTGGAGTTTCTAGTTTGGACTTGATTCCGCATTTCATCTGCGTGCCAGTAATACTAACAACAACATCAACATCACCGACACCAACACCAAAATCAGTGATGCAATTTCTGTTCTGTTCTGTGTTCGTGTGCATCACACTGTTAATCAGTGTCCAAAATCAGAATGAAAATCTAATTGTAATCGACCTTTATACTTGTACTCGAGTTTGAAAACAAAAACTCAAAACTGATGTGATCATGATGTCTCATGCCACACACGATCAAAATTCCGGCAGCCTTTCATTTCCTTTCCTTTGGTCTACTTTGGGTTGGTTTTGGTTTGGGTTGATGATGGATGTGGGAGGAGGAGGATGTTAATGGTAATGATAATGATGATTTGGAGGAAATTTACAAAGTTATACATGCGTGTTCAGTCAAGTTCTACAGATATATATCTACATCTACCCTTTTGTCATTATCATTGTTGCCATGACAATGCCAACGACAGCGCCAACGCCAACGCCAATCCACGACAGTGACAGTGATAATGAGAAGGATAATGATAGTGACAGTGGTTCGTGTAAAAAAGAACACAAAACATGTGTAACGTTGAACTTTTCATGTTGGAGCAGTGGACTTGGACTTGAAATGGAATTGGACTTGGGACTAAATTGGATGCATACCGACTCCAACTCCAAATACAAATACAAGGAAGGACATAAAGTAAGGAGAAAAGTAGGCAGGAGGGAGTTTTAGTTCAAGCCGAGCCAATTCAAACCAGGCCAAACCGAGCTACAAACATTTACAGAAATTTACAGCGTGTACGGAAACTGGCATCCATGCGTATCCACAATCCACAATCCAAAACACAGACACACACATGAGTATCCGTACTTTCATACAGGAGGAAAGTGAGGAATGAGACAAGTGACCATCCATGCTAGCACTCCGATAACGACACGGTCATGACCAACCGACCATCCAGCCAACCGAACCAGCCAACCACCCCACGGACCGAGTGAACGAGCAACAAATAAAACTGGACTTTACACAGACTTCAAAACCAGTGAGTTTCTTTTTCTCTTTTTTTTTCTAGTACAATATAAAACCACCATGAAAAAACAGCACATTTTTTGGCTCGTGTTTGTATTGTATTTGTATTGTAAGGCACAATGTGCATTTTACAAATACCATTTACCATTTACCATTTCACATATGTGTACAGTGTACAGTGTACAATGTACAGACATTTGAACAAACCACAAACATTTATTTAGATGCTCCTTTTAACGCGGAATTGAAAACCGTGACAATTATTATTACAATTTATTTCCTAGAAAGTATAAAGTACAAAGTACAACTACAAAGCTTAGGCACTACATTGGGCATTGGGTGTGAATCTCCATATACAAAAAGCCCAATTACTGATTCTAAAGGACAAATGCAGAATAACTTTTGTGCATATTGTATATTTTATCTATTAACTGGTACGTCTGTGCACTGTGCACTGTGCAAAAAAGATAAGGCTAAATCCGAATCTGAATCTGGCTGGGGATCTGGTCAAACTTTCCATTTTCATTTAAACTACAGACACACAGTAGACAGTCGAGATTAGACAGTAAGTAGTCAGCGTTCATTCTACCGTAAGTCGGATAACTTTTAGTCAAATATTTTTCATTCCTCATAACTTGTATGGGAAATGGAAATGACCTCAATCATGATTCATCATTCACGATTCAAGACTTACGATTCATGAATCCTGAATCCTGAATCAAGAATCAAGACAATACAACTCCGCGGGGAAATTTATGATAGAAATAACACATGTGTCATGTGAAGCGAAAGGAGAAATATGTGAGAAGCAATACAATACTATGCAATATGTACAATACAGTAGAATGCACAATGCACAAGTCCTCTTCACCATTTCGGCTCTGGCTCTGGCTTTGGCTCACCAACCTAAATATTAAATTAAATATCTATATAATTTTCATTGTCATTGTCATAGACTAATATTTCATGCGGTTTTCATGTGTGTGTGTGTGTGTGTGTGATAGCAAAATATTATGCATTGTTGCAATTTACTATAGACTATAGATGAATGGATGTGTGTAGTCCATAGTTAATAGTATAAAGTATAAACATATTGAGCCTCCTTTTCAAAAGCCAAATTTACCCGGGGTATTCTCCCAATTCACAACGAATACATCCACAGAATACAGAACTAAAACTGTGCTGTGCTGTATAAAAATCATGTAGTGATCCTGTCATACGGTTTTCACGGTCATATTTGGATATCCAAATCCATATTTTGTATTTTTTAATTGAGGTTACAGGACGAATGCCCAGTTTTAAAACTAGAATAAAATGTTGTATAATATCGCATTTCTACGTGTGTATTGTTCAGAGTTCAGAGTGACCAATGAGTAAAACCTATACAGTAGTTTACACTATTTTCTACGCTATTCTCTACACCATCCCACATTTATTTAGTATTTAGTATTTAGTATACAGATGCTTAATGATATATGATCTATGCAGAGAACGTGCAGGCACAAGGCACAAGACACAAGGTTATCACCATTTTCTTCTGTCACCACTGCATTTTATTTCATATTACACTCAACTACCGACTACTGAATGTGTACTCGGAATGGTCCAAGTCATCATATAAAACAGACTTGGAGAAATGGTCTTCCACTTGTGTTCTACAGTTATGAAAAGAAGAATGAACATGAAACATGGAAATGAAAATGAAAGCAAAAACGACAATGACAATGACAAGGACATGGATGCTTTAGTGCTTTAGATTGTGGGCAGAAAAACAGGGACAGGGACGGAGATGGAGATGATGGTGAAAGTGCAGTAAATGAGAAACCTTTTAGTGGATGAATTGTGTGCTGGGGCTGGGACTGGTGTTTGTGTTTGCGTCTGATGTTCATGTGAGTTGAAGGAGGTTGTATGTTGTAGGAATATGATGTACGATATGAGCTGCCAACATAATCTATAATATATAACCATGTGTCTACCACCCAGTTTTCATACCATTCTCAGTTCACAGTTCTTGGCCAAGTCATCCAATCGGCTAGTCATAAGAGCAAGAGCGTAAAGTGTAAAGTGTAACTTTCCCCGCACCAGAGACCAAACACCAGCACAAAGTACCAAGTACCAAATACCAAGCACAAGTAGCAGACCAATGAAATGACAAAATGATGAGAGAAAGCTCCAATTCTAATCTCCAGTCCCAAGTCCAACAAACTACATAAACAGCAAACCATCCTGATGTTGATGCTGATGGCAACTACTCTTCTCTCTCTCTCTCTCTCTGACTCTTTCTCTCCTTCTTTGATTGTTTTTCTTGGTGTCGAGAGCCGGGAGTCTAGAGTCGAGAGTCGAGAGTCGAGAGACCCTAAAGGAAATTCCCATTATGAAAAGGACCAGCTGAAATAATATACATTATTTGATGATTCAACCGCGAGCATTAACATTGGAAATGTTGGTGTAGAATGTAGAATGTAGAGTGTAAATTGTACATACATCGACCTGATTTCTTCAACCCTTGATTGAGCATTGAGCACTGAAAATGAAGTAAAATTCTCTAAAAATCCATAACAGAATCCACAATGAGTGTTATTAGAAGAAATTACAAAATCTGAAACAACCCATTTCCATTATTATCCATTATCCATTAAAAGATTTTTTTTTCTTCATAAAAAATTAATCACCTTTCTCCGGATTTCTAATCCTCTAAAAAGGTCAACAAAAGAAGAAAGAGGAGGATGAGGACTTTTAAGCTTTTTGCACTTTTTGCAATTTGTTTCAGTTATGTATTCCTATTTAAAGTTGAATCATTTGTTTATTTGTTAGTACTAAAAACAAGTGCAGAGTTTAGAGTTTAGAGCACTATTATTTTTTCTTTAGGGAATTTTATAAGCTGTCGCCATTGTCCCTGTCCCAAATAGGATGATGAGTCGTCCAGCCATCCATCCATCCATCTCTCATATTTTTCCACTTTTCCATCCTGTTTTTTTCCATGTGGAAGGGAATACGCAGGGAATGATAAGATAAGGAGAGATATGCATGGAGCATGGACATAATACATAATGGATGAATGAGTGATGCTCATCTGTGCGCATCTCATCTCCTTCTATTGTACAGTTTTCCCTCGTCCATTGTTTTTATCTCCTCATTCTCTCTCTCTCATCCGCATTAATTGAAGATGCATCCTTGTGATGATTGTGACAAGATGAGTGAGTGAAAATGTGGAAATTCTCCAGGCCAGACCAGGCCAAGCCAAGCCAAGCCAGAGCAGAGCAGCACAGAGTAGAACAGAACAGGCATGATTTCCCAACTAAGCAACTGTTTACTTTCGCATTTAGCCTTGATCCTAGAGCTTATGTATACAATGTACAATGTACAATGCTAGCCAGTCAACTCTGTTCTCTGTGTACTTACTTTTGCCTTACTTTTCCCATCCGGTCTGCTCTTCTTCTGCTTCTGCTTCTTCTATTTTGTCCTTTGGGATTCTACTGCTTCTGCTCTCTTTTCCTTCTTCCAGATTCTAGACTCTAGACTCTTTCACTCTTTCACTATGTACACAATGTAAAATGTACAGTTTACGGACTTGGGCTACAAACGACAGTTTCAAATCTTTTTCTCCGTCCTATCAATTTTTCTTCCTGTCTGCTGTCTGCTTGTGCTCTGTTCTGTATTCGGTATTCTCTGCGTTTGTATGTGAGCGAGGACCTTTGTGGTTAAGTTCTTCGTTCTCGTTATAAAGCTGAGGCTGAGACTGAAGCAGAGGCTGAGACTGAAGCAGAGGCTGAGACTGAAGCAGAAGCTGAAACTGAATCTAAATCTGAAACTGAAACTGAGAGTTACCAAATTCCGAGGTCATCAAAACAAAAGCCTTAAGTCGGAGTTTGGAGTTTCGAGTTTGGATTTCTTTTTGAGAATTGAGGATTGAGCATTTGTGTGTGTCCGTATAAAACCATACGCCAAAATACTTATGTATATTATATAAAGTAAAAAGTATACTGTATACAGTGAAGAGTGTAGAGTGTAGAGTGTAGACAAAAGCTGTATTTGTTAAGATGAAAACTGAGGAGAAAGTTTATGGAGAGGCATTTGATGAAAGTCAAACAACTTTTTCTAATGAATAGAATTTTCCAAACTCTTCCTTCTTTCTTTCTCTTTCTTTCATCATACGTATTTATCTATCTATCCATCTATTTCAACTATTGTTTGCAGACTTTGGATCCGATTTGACTTTGACTTTCACAGCCTCACACATACCTATATAAGTAATGTAATATACTCTATTTTCAATATAATGAAATGAACCGATGAAGTAATATGCATATGTGTAACTAATAACTAATAGTGCTGATTGTGAGTTTGGTTTGGAGTTTGGGATTTATGCATGATGCATAATAAAAAGTAAAAAGAGTTTTAGTTCAACATACATTATACATACAGCATACAGTTATATTGATACTCATTCTGATTTTGATTGAGAGTATAAATTACGTCCTTATGCAGATTAGTGAATACGCCCAAATATGCCAATTTTGTATAAGTCCATTGGCGAGTTTTTTTTTGGGTTAATACCCGCATTTTTTTGTGCATAAAATGGTTCAAGTTTTAGCACCTCATTAATACAATCAGTAGTCAACATTCAAATTCTAGTGCGAATTCTAATTCAGATGGTTGATTTTCACAAATACTTTTACTTGAATTATTTGATGCGGCTTTGCCAAGTTTCATTTTAAATCCCCCGCATTTGGAATATATATGTATTCAATCACACAGTTTCCAACTGTATATTACATAAAACGATTAAGAATTGACGATTGATGATGCTTCAGCAATTCTTTGATTTTTCATTAAAATCCCTTTAATTTTGTTTTTTTTTGGTGGACACTTTTATGGAGAATTTGGAAGTGTCGAGAGTCTAGATTCTACAGTCTAGAGTTTAGAGTGTAAGTAATTATTTTTTTTATAGGATGGAAAAGGCGGAATATAAAATTGCAAACTTTTTCTTTACACCTTTCATAAATTCCAAACCAACACACACGAATTGACGCTCTCTTTTTCTCTTTCTTCTTTTTTAATACTTTAAACAGTGGAGGAAACCCCTAAACTATTTTTGTATCCATAAATGAAAGTGGAAAGTGGGAATGTTGGAAAGCTCTAAATTTCATACTTTTTCCACTTCTTATTTGAATTTTGGTGGAGGAAATCGGATGAAGAATGATGAATAGCTCTAGTTTTCATATTAGTGTAAGCACACAGAACACAGAACATAGCACACACATTCAAAATACAAACTGCATTCCAAAAACAGGCACAGAAGTTCTTTTTTTTCTAAATTTGCATGTGGTGAGTTTTAAATCACAAATATGTGTCTGGAGTCTAGAGTCTGGAGTCTACCGTCTTGAGTCTTGAGAGTTGAGAGTTGAGTGAGCGCGAGAAAAAAGAAAAAATAGCGTAACTATACTTGATATAACTACTCGTTTTCTCGCTCAATAGACACATATGAATGGCCTCACTCAACTCACTCAACTCTGGCTAAAAGAAAAGAAAAAGAAGACGGAGAAACTCAAACACGTGAAAAAACTTTGTGTTCAGTTTTTCCTTCTTTTCTTTTTCTCTCCTTTATTTTTTCTTCTTATTTTTCAGTACAGCCGTACAGCTGTACAGTTTTTTTCCTTCAAAGTATCAAAAAAAGAGGACAAAAAGGGAAGGGAAAAGCATAAAGTCAGGAACACACAACACTTATCCATTAACTTATTTCACTTGTGCATCATATACAACACTCGATGCCACATCATACAGTACCTTTGAAGAGTAGGAGAGCCGCATTTTCTACAGGATGTTCTGTGTATATTGTACAATGTACGATGCATAATGCATGTACAATGTACACTGTAGGCTGTAGGCTGTCGACTGTATGTACATTTATACACACATTTTTTTAAAGTATCTTACTACTTTTGCATAAAACTTTTCAAGTACATGTATAAAGAATAGAGACTACAGACGATTGATTTTTTCACTTTTCCTGTTTTCTTCTTGTGTTTTTTTACGTTTTACTAGACACATTATTCTGGGCAGAAAAGGAAAAGGACGGCAATACTGAGAGCTCTATTCTCTATTATTCTGTATTCCATTTGCATTTGTATTTGTATTTGTTTTTCCTTCAACATACAAACTATATTTATTTATGCATCTATAATGTACAATGTAAAATGTGCAACAATATTCATTCCATAATCCATTTCCATTTGGATAAAAGATAGACAAAATGAACTCCTCAACTTCAACTTGGACATGGACTTGTTCTTTTTCACAATTTGCCATTGGTGTACTATGCACTACTAAAAAAATGAATCAGCCAATCGTACAAAAAATGAACCCATTGTCTAAAACCTAAACCTGAAAACTCAATACTCAATACTCAAAAGAACTTGAACCTTTTCCGGACTTTTTATTGGTTTTCTATAGATAATATACTTGATGATTTTCCCTTTTCCTTTTTTTTTGAGTTTGGAGTTTGGACTTTGGAGCCATTTGTGTTTTTCCTTTCAATGGAATTGTTCGTTATTCCTTATCCCTTATTACAACTACTTTTACAACCATTATTACTAATAGACGAGTTCAATATTGGACTATAAAATACATGCTATTTTTCTTGTTCTGAATGTGAACGTGAATGCGAATGTGAATGTGATGAGCATATTATGTAGACTACAGAAAATATAGAGTATAGGGAATAAAGGGTGGAATATGCACGAGAAAAAAATCCAAGGTCAAACATTTGTAATATCCAAATAAAAGTTTACATGAGTATTGAGAATTGAGAATGGAGTGTATTATTGTACACTGAACATTGTACGTGTATTACGACTCTTCATACACAGTGTACGATGTACAACATAAAGAGTACTCTTTAAAGATGCACGTGTGTACTAGTGTACTATTGTACTATGTGCAGAAAAAATAGAGGAGAAATGGTGTTCGATGGTGTGGAAATTTAGGCTGGAAGTAAATGCGCTGATTCCTATAGGTTATACCATAGGATATAGGTAATGTGTAATATGTATAGTGTGTAAAATATAAAGTATACGACAGACAGTAGAGAGTACAGAGTACAGAGTACAGTGTGTGAGATATAAGAGTATGAATAGGAAATACAAATACAAATACGGATATGCATGGTCGTGTTGATAGTTGATATACTTAATAGTTTGAATGTTGATGGCCATTGTAAAAGTAGAAAATTAATATGGGTCGATAGGAGACGAGGCTTTATCGTCCGTCCTTCCACTCTGCTCCTAGAAATAATAGTCAAACAAATTACCTTTACTAATGCTCAATCTGCTCTTTTATCACGAGTTTGTTCACTCGCTCACTCACTCACTCTGCTCAGTCTTCTTCTTCTTCTGCTTCCTCTTCTTTTCCATTTTCCATATAAACTCCAAAACTTCTCTCTCAAAACTACTTTCTCTACATGAGTTTTACGTTTTACATCCATCTATGTTTTTCTCGGCCTCTCTGTACTCTGTACTCTATACTCTGTATGCATAACGTACAGTGTACAATTTAGAAAGTAGAAAGGAGAAAGTACCATCCAACATCTACACAGCGTGAATAAATGATCCGTAGAGTAAAAGTACAAGAGTGGAATAGAGTACTCACACCAGTTGAGTCAATACAAGAACCAATTCCAAAACTCTTTTCTGTTTTCTATTTTCATTTCTCATCTTTCACCATTCAGGATTGTGTGTGTATAGTGTATAATGTATGACGAGTAAAGAACAAGCACAAGGAGCAAGGAGCGAGCCCGCATTTTTCAAGATGTTTTACATTTTCCTCTCATTTTATGTTTCATGTACCATGTTATTTTCCTCTGTACAATGTACAATGTGCAATGTATTTGTACAATGCGTATTTACTCTACTACTGTATTTTTTGTATTGTAGATTGTATTTACGAGAGAAATGATGTGAAGGAAATTGTACCACTTTTTTGATCTTGATACAAAAGATCAAAAGAATTACATGTATATAACTACATACAAAATACTACAAATGGTTGTATTCCGTTTCAGGAAAAAGAATGAAAATTCTTACTGCGTAGTTGATCAATTAAATGTTTATAAAATAAAATGTTTATTGTTTGGCAACAGAAAAAAGATGAAAAATGACTTTGCCTTTTTTCAAAAAAAAAACTAAATATAAAACTAAGAGCTCGGGATTAAAAAGGTAGAAAATGTTAATGGAATGGAAGCTTTTTGTCATATGTCAGGTGTACATAGAAATCAAAGTCACAATCAAAAACTAATATATTATACATTTTCTCAAAGTTTTTAAAAGCTGGATTAGTGAGTGTGAAATCTGAATTCTCAAATGTGGAATGGGGAATCTCAAATCCCAAGTCCAAATCCCAAGATTCCAAATCCAAAAGGTGACATGTAAATGTATGCATATAAATAATCCACGTAACAAATAATAAATGGCTCTTGGATTTTCAAGGATTTGCTCCTCTTTTGAGCTTTCTTTGACAGATTTTATGTCTTTGGACTTTGGAAGTTGGACAGGAGTAATAGAAAATAAAAGTTAAAACTATTGTAGGCATTAAGTATTTTGATGGAGATTATGCATAGAGTATACAATAAGATATACTTTTGCATTATTTAGGGAGAGGCTAAGTAAAACGTAGAATCTACCGCTAAACTTCTTTCTTCTGTTCTTTTTCCTTTTACTCGCCTTTTTGGTTTCTGGTTGCTCTGTTGTTTGGTTGCTCGGCTTCTGTTGTGAAAGTCATTTTAAACCCGACAGGAATTCATCGGAGACGGAAGAAAATCCGATTTGGTACATTAGAGTACTGTTCGTGTGTTTCAAAGATAAAAGATAAGAGATAGTGCATGTGTTGCGCTTTTTCATATATATTCGCTAGGTATATTTTCTTCTTCTTTTCTATCTGCTTCTGTATAATAATACAAGATACAAGAGCAAAAAATATGCAGTAAATACACATTCGTTATTCAGTCTATTTTAAGTAGCATCAGGTCAATCTGGAATCTGGAATCTGAAAACCTCGTCTTGTTTGAGGTTTTGTCCTCTTTGTTAAAGATAATAAAGTTAAAGTTTTACTTCTCGGCCAGTAAAAAGATTTGGATCCGTGTTCGTATTTGGATGCGGATACGAATTCAAAAAAGATACCTATGTTCATTTACGTTTACTTTCTTCTTCCTTCGATTCCACCGCATTCAAATGAAATGAAAAGACTGCATTCAAAATAATAATGCACATCCAAAGTCCAAAGACCAAAGTCTTACGATTAGAATTTATATGTGCGCATTTAAAAGTTATACCTTTTTCTCTTATGGACAAAAGTTTAAATTTCTTTTAGCAACTTTTCAAGAATTTAATTATAAAATATATGTATATAAGTAATATAGGAAAAGCAATTTCTTTCCTGTAAAAACTTTTCCTTTTTGCTTTCCTCTTTTTCATCCCAATTACTTTCTTGTCTTTAGACAAAGCTGTGTAAGCGGTTTTAGTTTTTTGTGTAATAAATATTCAATTTTAATTGAAATACAACTTTTTTTATCTATTTACTATTTACAATTTACAACAGCAATATTAGGAGCAGCTGAGGATTTAAAATCATAAAATTTTTGGTGGCGTAGTAGCCAATTAACCAGTAACTAGTACTACTAGTTTTAAATGCTTCGTAAAATTAAAAATGCAAACAGGCAAAAGAAAAGCCAACAATTTTATTTTTATTTAGAAGAGAGAGTTTAGAAGAGAGAGTACTACAGTTTGCAATATTGCAAATAAGCTTCAAACGAGAAATTTGAACTAAGAAAACCAAAATAGAATTTGCATAAAAATGAGGCATCTAGAAACTAGAGTCTAGATCTTTAAATGGGCAAGAAAATATAATCCAGAAGCCCGTCTGGTCTAAACATGGTTGTAAGTTGTATTCATTATTTACGTAAGTATGAGTGAGGAGATGCCTGCCTTTTGCATGTACAATTTACAGTGTACACTGTACACACGGATATTTCCTATAATGTTAGGGGAAAAGAGTGAAAAAGTTTGTAGCATGATAATAGTGACAGTTAAGTGAAGGACAAGGCAACTTTTTTTTTATTTTTCGTGGAAAAAAGGACAAGGATAAAAACACGTAAGGCAAATCCAATCCAATCCACTTGGAGTTATAGGTAGACATGTGTGTATGTGTGTGCCTTTACTTTGTGCAGCATATGGAAAGGATTTGAGAGTAATATAAGATACATTTTGTGATTACTTTTATTACTAGAACAGTACACATTACGCAACATACTGGATGAATATATCCTACTTTCAATTGGTTTTACAATCTTCTATACTCTATACTCCATTTTCTATACTAATATCTAGAATCTAGAATCTAGTGTCTAGTATCTAGAGCCTAGACATTTCTAAAATCTAGCTGTGTACTGTGTATGAAAAAACATAGGCCGTCTGCTATATGTCACTTTCCAATATTTTCTCCTATCTCTTCGTTCTCTGTCCATGTTCCTGTCTTTGTCATTGCCACTGTCATTGTCATTGTCGTTGTCATTTTCATTGGAGCTGGAGCTGCTGTGATGGAAGTGAACCAAGTTTCAATATAGTACATAATAATAATATTAAAAGAACTGAAAGAACAAAAGAATGAAAATCATGTTAGCAACATAAAATGTACAGTGTATAGTGTACATGTACAGCGTAATGGCTTGTGTATTGAATTCGGAAATCGGAAATGGGTATAAAAATTTTGCACTGTACACACTGTACATTGTACATGTGAACAAGAAGGTAGAAGAAGCTATGGTTTATATCTGATGTCTGATACTAAATATGCAAGTATAGAGGCAGTGATTAACAAATTGCAGATTGTATATCACAGATCAATAATCAATACAGAATACAGAACATTTACTAAAGTACGACACACGCACACACATACACACACACACACACACCTGTGTACGATCCAAATAATAACCTTACATCGCACATCGTACATCGTATATTTTTATATGTACAATGTACAATGTACATTGTACATTGTACATACATGCAAATATGTAATACATGTCATACGTATAAAGTATATGAATTTAATATGTTTTAACGTTCCTCTATTATTTATTATTCCAGGGGAGACAGTCACGGAAGAGGAGAAAATGGAGAAGGACATCAAGACTTTCACTAATTTCCCGAATACTTTGAACAGGAAGAGAAGGAGAAGAATGAAGAGACGTCTACTCCTTTTGTCCTCCTCGTCGTCACATTCTATATCTTGACAATATGGGCGTGATAGTAAAAGTGTCTCGAGTCTAGAGTCTCAAGCACAAAAGACTACTACTACTACTACTGCTGCGTCCGTCCGTTCGTCTCTGTACTGTGTACTCTGAATCCTCTACCTGTATTTTCTGCATCGTGTATTGTGTATTGTGTATCTCTTTTATTGTTGATGCGTTAGGTGTACTGTATTGTGTGTTGTATTGCTTTGCTCCGTTGTCATTGTGTGACAGTGGTACACCTGTTACATTTTCCTCTTCGCTCTTCGCTGGACGACATTTAATATGTATGTACGAGATGCTCCGTTTACACTTTACAGCGCACATCATATCCTATACCTTATAAACTATACAGTGTACATTGTACATTGTAAATTGTGCATGCATAAACCAGAATACAGAATATAATAATAATATTATACAACAAGTAAGAAATATCAAACAATTCCAGGAATAAATTATACCATGTACCATCAATTCTAGATTCTAGGATCTAGGACACAACATTAACTATTAGTTACAAAAGTGTGTATTGTGTATTGTGTATTGATGAATGCAATATCACAAAACTCCAAACTCCCAACTCTTTACTTTACTTGTCTATAATTTCATTTGGAACGCCCTTCTCTATTACTTGACGAACGGAAACTCACCAACAACCAGCCACGAAACCGCAAAATTGTATCGCATCAAAATGTTTATTAACAAAGAAAAAATATGATAAAAACTAACAGGTGATTTAAAGTTCAAGTTTCGAAGTTTTAAAGTTTTGAAGCATACACGTGCAGAAAAACTACTATTAAAAATATGAATAATGAATACTTTACCTTTCACCTTTTTCTCTGCTGGTCTCAAGTCGTGTGTCATGTGTCCTATACATATAAAAAAATAAAATAGCCCTCATGACCTCATGAAGAAGTTTTGAATTTGTAAAATAAAAACCTTATTGAATAATGTATAAAAACAAATATGTCTATTTAGTATTTAATACTTATACTGAAAAAAAAGAATAGGTAGATAAAATAGGATTTAGGTAATAGTGAGATACTGAATGATAAATGATGAGTGATTCATTATGCCTGCTGTGAGAGAAAAGGTGAAACGGTATTTACATTCTATACATACATACTACATATACAAATTATAGTCATAACATTTTTCTTGAAATTTTAGTCTTTTACAATTTACAACTACGATATTGAATATTGATAAAACAATTATTTATGTGTAGATTGTAGATTTAGTAGATACTAAGTAAATGGACTGTACAAGGGAAAAAAAGAGCCAAGATAATATGACATTTCTCTTTTGTAAAACAAAGAGAAATGTTGGATCCATGAATTCTTGTAATATTTAACATTTAAAATGTAAGAAGGGTAGACTTTGTTGAATAATGTGTGTATGTACGATACATGAATTGATAAATGAGTAGAGTAAAGATATTGATTAAAATAATAATCTTATTATTATTATTATTCTTGTTATTCTTATGCGATAAGCGATAAATGATGTGTGATGTGTGTGTCTGTTTAAAATATATGTTGCATGTAATATATATTTGTGCGTGAAGCGTGAAAGCATATTCCATATAAATAATATTATATGTAATATGCTCAATTATAAATTATAACTTTTTCTCTCTCTCTCTGAATCTCTGAATTCTGAATCGCATAATTCGAGTTCAGATATTGGAGCAATTGGAATTATTATAATATTATTGTTATTACCACTATTATATTAAATATTATATAATAATATATATACTATACATACGATACATTTAAATACATTGAAAATTGAAACACAAAGGAAACAGATGTAAAACGCGTAGGAATATAAATATATATTGTTAGTTGTAGACAAAAGTTGTGTAGACAGGTAGACAAAAGGGGAAAATGATGCAAAAACCAAAAACCTTCTTGTGTATACTCTTCTTTTGTGTACTTCTGAATTGAGTTGAGTATCTATAATCTATGTAAGAGCGAAAATGCACATAAAATGGTGATTGAAGAGATGAGAGATGAGTATTTATAAAACAAAACACAAAACAAAATGGAATTCACTCTCATCTCTTCATTCGTCATTGTTTTTTTCTTTGAATTCTAAATTTAAGATTTTGGATTCTGTATGAAAAATGGAATATGGCAGAAACATGTGTTTGAAAATACAGTCTACAGTCTACAGTATACACAGTAAATAACAGTAAATACCATGTTACATTTAAAAATAAAAGTGATCAAAGAAGCTAATACTAGTATATGAAATATAAATAAATATATTATACACAGTTACATAATGACGTAGCGTAATGTGTATCATTTGTTATGCTACAAAAGCTACAGGGAAAGAGAAAATAAAACGAAACGAAAAAAAATAATGTCTTGTTCGAAAGAATTGCGAAAGGATGTACTAAACTACAATACATATATATAAATACTATACGATTCAGATAGGATATGTATAACATGTATATTGTTTTAAAATATACAACATACATAAAGCGCTATTATCATCGTATAAACAATTATTATTATTATTATTAAATTATTATACTATAATAGGGACACTTTGTGGTTTCGCTTGACATGTGCAAAGAGAAACTTGTAGGGAAACTTTTAAGCTCTAATCTATAGTCAATCATGTACATTGTACATTGTACATACTGTAGTATGTGGATTTTTGACAATTTCGCCCACATGATATGATTGGCTGGAGCTTATAAGTTTTTGATGAAAAGTTTTTCTTCTCAACCGATAAATGAAAACATAGAGAGTTCTTTTTATTATTTAATTATTAATTATTAATAATATTATTATTATTAGTATTATACATGTTATACACAATACACAGAGACAAGTAATGATTGAATTATGAAGTGTGAATTACCATGTCATATACATGCATGATTGATTCATTATATAATTTGTATAATATATAAAAATAGTAACAATAACGAAAGAAAAACAACTTTACATGTACAATACACAATATACATAATACATACCATTACCATTACCAACATAAACACATTAAATATACATAATAATATGTAATATGTATTCTATTACTAGGTTTATTATTAATAGATGATAAAAAGATGCTATAATATCAGTATGACCAGATGATTTGTATTTCTCAATTTATTTTCAAAATGTCTAACATGTGTAACATATTATATTATGCATACATATACTAATATTACACATTATATTTCATTTAATTTGTAATGACGACTGTAAAACACACAGAAGAATAATTGTACACTATAAACATAGTCGATTTAATTTCTCATCTCATTTATTTATTTTATAATATAATAATGTACGTATTGTTGACGAGAGGTACAACGTGAGCGTCAAAATGTTACAATATATATCGTACAAATGTACAAAAAATTACTAACAATGACTTTCTCTGTTCTGAATTCTTACTCACTTTTGCATATATTGCATATTATTGCATAATCCGTAATTTTCATAGTTCAGACCCATTTTACAAATCATTTCGTACTCTAAATTATGATCCTTTACTCTTTATTTTATTTCATCACTTCATCCGATCTTTTTAATCCATCATATTTTTTACTACTTTTTTTAAAAAAAAAATTATTGTATGTAATAAATTGCACATATTCCAGTTTACAGTTAAACAACATGGCAAGGAATACTTTTTGCAATGAAGAAAAGAAAGCTAGCTTTTTCGAAGAGAAAGCTAGCTTTTTCGAAGAAAAAGCTAAAAAACAGATGATACTTAAGGACTACACAGCTACTTGAAGTTCTCTCGTTCATCTCTCATTCTCATTGTAAAAAATGATCCATTATCTTCATTTAATGTCCCACTTTTTCAAGTCAATCACGTTTTTTTCTTAACCTTTATGGATTTTGAAGATGTCACTGAGACTGAGCTATCCTGCAGATTACGAGTGGGAACAGAATCTAGAAGCCAGAAGCCAGAATGTACACACTTCTATTTTTTATGTGTGGGATACTAGAAATTTTATTAGATGCTCGATGGAGATACACAGACGTGGCCTTTTTCCATCTCGATACTCTTCATTCTTCATACATGTATAATGTATAATGTATATACACAGCATCTTGTTATTGCTCTTCCACTTTCAGCTTTCCATTTCCTTCCTCATTTTCTCAATGATAGTCACTTGTGACTTTCTCTCCTTTCACTCTTACAACTTACAACACATTTTTTTCGATGAGTTATGGAGCACCCTTGTCCCTTTGCTTACCCTCTTCAATTCAAATTCATGGACATACTAGGCACTAGACACACTACTCACTGCACACTGCATACTACACAGTAAATTGTACATTGAGCTAGTTTTGTATGCTCAATGTTCATCGTTTGAAAAAAGATTGTGTGCTATCTAATGTCGAGTACTGAGCACATGACACGACACGGTCTCATCCGGTCCTATTCAAACTCAATCCGTTTTTTTGCTCCTCATTTCTATGTAGTACAAAGTACAAAGTACGAGTATGTATGCACAACTCCACCTTCTTCTTCTACTTCTTTTTCTCTTTTCTCTTTTCTCTTTCTTCTTCTTCTGTGACTTTGAAGAACGAGAAAAAAAACTCACACGTACGTATTATTCTGCACTGTACAATTCTAAGGACGAATTCGAATTCAAATTCCAGTCTGTAAAACATTTCAGCTGGCTGACTGGTTACTGGTTCTTTAACTCTGGCTTGGGATTGGATTGGATTCTGGATTTTGGATTCAGCTGACAAAAAATCCAACACTTCGATTTTTTTTCACCAAAAAGAAAACGAGTACGAGTACAAAAGTAGGAACATTTTTTCTAGCGTTTTTATGCAGATGTAGCCAAGTCAAGTCACTGTGCAGTTTTCAGTGTAAAATGTACGTGAAATTCTACTGCAGGGTGTACAAAGTACAGTGTACAGTGTACAATCTACTATATATACAATGTCGAATGCTGAACGTACTTACAACTTGCAAGGTACACAGTACACGCTCCTAAAGAATCTTTCTAGTTTCCTTGTTCCGTTCCACAAACCATTTCGTATACAGATTCCTGTTCCCACGACTATTTATGTATCTATACTGTACCTAATATATTTTATAATGCATAATATTGTACATGTTTAAATTGTGTAATATAAGTTTTTCCTTTTTATTTTCTCCCTTTGCGTAACATGTAAAATACATTCTTGATTCGAGAATTCTAAAACTCTAGGATTCTTAGATTCAGAATCCTGGATACTCCAGATTCTAGATGCAGACAATAAATATTCATCTGTCGTGTAATGCAAAATGTAAAATTTTCATACTCGAGAGTGCGCGCAAATTCATAATCCGCGTCCCATATTCTTGAAGGCATTTAGATATAATAGGCAAAAAGGAGGATGGAGAGCTCTGGATTCAGACTCTGGAGAAAAGAGAGAGAACAAGAGAGTATTATGAAGAAGGGAAAGAACATCATAACATTTTCTCTACATCTTATTGAAGGTACATACTACACAGTGCATACAGATGTAACAAAAAGCAGTGAGTAGTGAGTAGTGAAGCAAGAGTCAGAAGAAGAACGATAGTCATACTTTAAATGGTCATTACATGACATTGAACATTCAAATTTAACCTCTACTTTTTACTCTTTTTTCTTTACATTCCACATTCTACATTCTACATTATTCTACTCATTTTTTTCTCTTTTCGTCCCCTCTCTTATTTTTTTTCATCAGTAATGGAATTCTTTTTGCTTTTCATCCTAATTCAAAAAATGATCTCATCCATTTTCTCCGCTCTCCTCAAGTAAAAATGTACGAGTTATAGTAAAAATGAAAGCCAAAACCAAAGCCAAAAGGAAAAAAAGTAAAGCAAAGTCAAGCAAAAACCTAGCCAAACCAAACCAAGCCAGGGCAGATTAGACCAGTTTTGACTATATACCAACAACTTTTAAGCTCTCTTTTCAATGACCTATGGCTCTATTCATGCAAAAAAATGAAATCAACTATGAAATATATTCCAGGTCAAACGTATAGTCCAATTTTTTACGAATGTGTATCCACAACCAAATTTGATATATACACTTATTATTGCATGTCCTATAATCCACTGTATACTACATCTACATCTATACCTATATCTCAAACTAATGGTGAATAGAAGCAAAAGTGAAGGGCTTCTTTTTCATCTCCTGTCCTATAGATACTTCTTACGATTTCCTCGTACTCATTTTTCTTTGGTACACAAAGTTCAAAGTACAATGCACACATAGACACACACAAGAGCCCACCCACCCACAAATGCTTGTACATTGTACATTGTGCATTGTAGATTGTACACGCATACTATTGTAATACAATGAGAAAGTCCGGGTTCGGGTTATTGTGGACGAGGAAAAGGAACAATGAGCACACAAATTCTCATTCTCATACATCCTTTCTCCGCCTTTCCCTTGCATTGCTTTCCTTGTACTTTCTCCAGGGAGGAGGAAAATGTAATCTCTCTCATGTCTTTCTCTGTAAGGAATCTTCATTACTGTGTACAGTGCAGTGTGTAGTGGCGTCAGCTTGATATATGTTTATCACCGTATACCATCAGCATCACCATTCTCCATTCTCCATTCTCTATTATTATTATATTATATCACATTATATTATATTATTATGCTATTCCATTCTGGATTCTGGTTTACTTTTTCATTTTTCTCCCTTTCCGTACAGCAAGAAAAGAACAAGGAATGAGGAATCAAGAGTTAAGAAGAGACAACTTTTCGTTTTTGGTGGTGCCCTCGGTTGGTCATTCACAATAATTGTAGATTCTAGATTGTAGATTGTAAGTCCGTATAAAATACAAAATAATGAGGGTTTGATGGTCATAATATAAGAATATTGTTCCGCTTTCATCTTTTTTGCCTCTTCTCTCCTCTCTCTCTTTTCCTCTAATTAATAAGTAAATGGTGATTGCAGTAGTAATTGCAGGACGAGAGGCATTTCAAATTTCAAACAATGCCAATGGTATTACGTATTAAGTAATTTTTAATGTCTAGCCTATAGCGTATGAAGGCTTAACCCTAAATGTCGTAACTTGTAAGAGAGCGTTAACTTGTAAACTGTTATGTGAATTCGTACGTTATTAAACAATTAAAAATCTTGTTGTAATATAAACTTTGAACTAGGAGCATCTATCATGTATCATGTCTTCAATATTGCTAGCCTTTTCATAATAAAACTGCAAAGTATTTCGGAGTAAAATGGGTTAAATCAGTAAAGTCAAGATTCTAAATTGTAGATAGTCTAAAAATATTTAGCTGAAGCATGAAAATGACGACAAAGACCATCCAAGCCAAGCCAATCAAAATTATGCTCCACGTTTTCCATGTGTAGCTGAACACGGGCGGAAATCAGAAAAAGATGAAAGGTAAGGGGTATAAGGACGACGATTGGATTCCATCGTTTTGTAACATCAAGAATATAAATCAACTTCATTATTCTGCTCTGCAAGAATCTTGATAATTAAATCACAACCCGGCTCAACCAAAGAGTTCTTATGTGCTGAGAAAATCTAGTTTTCTACCTATATAAAGCCTGTATAAATCAAAACTTGCACAACTTGAGACTTGAAGCTTCACGAATTTGTCTAAGATTCTCAAAATTACATTGAAGTCTACAATCTACAAACTACAGTCTACAGTAGTTGAAGTTGATAGTTGGTATATTTTGGTCTCAGAAGCGGAAGCACTTGAAAAATAGAGATGAAAAATGGAAAGTGGATTTGAAAAAAAAGACCTTGACAAAAAACCTACTAAAATTGAAGTCGACTAAAGATGAAAAAATATAGGTTATTAATACAACGTTACACAACAAAAAATCCTGCTAAATTTTTCTTATTACATAAATGTGTTACTGAATTTTACGCAACTGATGACTGATGATCCATGTGGATTGGATACTATACTAACTCACTATAAAATACAGTACAAGGGAGCTTCGGAGCTTCAAAGAGAGTTGAAGTAATGAATCGTTTGACGTTTGACGTTTGAGCTTCTCTTGTCTCCTGATCGAGTTATTACTATTGACTTAAGCTTTCTATTTTCTTATTTATATCCAACTAGATTAAAAAACATGTATATTATGAAAAGTATGTCCGGTTTGAAAGTATCTGCAATATATAATATATGTATAAATATAAATGTACGTTGTACGTGTACAGAGTACAGAAGTGGTTATATTCTTGCTTCTTGTACTTTATAACATTCAACTACCAATTTACTATAAATCCACAAAGCTGTTGTCGCTACCATTATTTTATAGTGTGTATACAGAGTGTATACCATGTACAATATAAAATATACAGCATATAAACAATGTGCAAGTAATCGATAGAGAAAGGAAATATTTGTGAAAGTGTTAGTTTTTCATTACGATGATGTAAGATGTAAGATGTTGTAGTCTATGTTCTATATATCTATCTATATAGTCCAAGTAAAGGAGAAAGAAAATAAAAAGTAAACTATAAACTAAATGTATATATATCTATGAAATTCGAAGCCACTATATCTCAATAAATTTGCCATGAAGAAAATTGGTTTCTTTTCAACTTTTCATATATATATATATATATACATTCTACATTCTATTCTTATTTCTTAGTACCCTTTTACTTTTATCCTTCTTTCTACTTGGTATTATGCAAACAAAAAAGATATATATATATATATAGATGTGTATAATACAAACATTATTCTATTCTGTATTGATAGGTATTACGTATACAGTATACACATTGGACATTGGATATCGTACGTATCATATTTATTCCATAACTAAAATATTGTACTAAAAGTTTTCTCGTTTACCTTCTTTTATATGTAAGCATTCTATGTATTTTTTTTCCATACATGCATAAAGACTTGTTCCACGTGTACGTGTAAGTATTGATATTGAGGATGGAGTATTGACAGATCAAAACTTTATTTTATGCTGGATGTAGTAAAAATAAAGTAGTAAAAAACTAAAAGGCAGGATGATGTTGAATATTGAAGAATAAAAGGAGGAGGGGCCTGTTTCTATTAAATATCTTAAACGTATCAATTTCCTTGCTTGTCTTTGCTTTTGGTTATTTTGCTACAAGTAGATGATATATGGAGAAAAGCCGATATCCGATACAACACACAACCTGTTCCCTCTTACGTCCCATTTCTATCCCCTCAGCGTATGATATTATGTATGTCTCTAGTATCTAGTATCAGATAAAATTGATATTGAAAATATTGATGCAAACTGAAGACTTGTAAGGCTGACTGACTTTTTAGTGGGTATTTATCATCATCATAATCCTAGTTGTCCCAGTCATTATTCAAATCGATATATACATACACTATACACCGTGAACGGATTGTTGCCATCTTCCAGTAGCATACTCATTTTCTGCTACTCTGCATAGACATGTAGATTGATCTGCCACTTCTTTCTCCTCTCTAAACTCTACACTCTACAGTCTATACAGTCGACAGAGATCTACATGCATAATAATAATTTCTTACACAAAGAGAAAGTCTCAAGCCATCTCATCATTTCGCTCTCTTCTATTCCATCTTTCATCCCACGTTATTACATGGTGTAGTCTAATGAGGTTAGGAGAAATGAGCGAAAAGATTCCAATTCTCTGTCTCTAGTCCCTCTGCTGTGTTTCTTCCATCCTTCATATATGTATACTTTTTACTTTAAACTATACTTTTACTTTATTCCTGGAATTTTGCACATCTGACATCTGCACACAGTACACAAGAGGTATATTATATCTAGTTTCCTGATTTTTTTTCCTGATATTTAGCTCTTTAGATGTTTTCTCTATTTGTCTCCAATTTTGCATCAAAATTATTACACATTTCCTAATGTTCTTCAACTATTACATAATGCGTACTGTAAATTCTAAAAGTGTGTAGGACATTTTCAGTTATTTTCTAAAGCTCATGTTGCTCTACATTTTGTTGAATCTTCTTTTTTTCTTTCCGCTTCCTGTGTACACATCTAATATTGGGTATTAGACTATCTACTATCTATATCTGGAGTTGTTGAAATTCTTTTTAGTCTTTTGTTTTCGTACTTAGGTACGTGCGAGTTTTGTAAAGGCCTTCATTCTCTTCATTCTGTATTTTGTACAATATACAGTATACACAATTAACTACTGTGCAGAATTTTATTGTCATGTTCTGACAAGTGTTTTGTTGCTAAAGAAAGTCTAGAGTCTAGAGTACATTTCATTCATGTTCATTGTATATATTTGTTACAGCAAGTAAAAAGTAAGGAATGTAAATGGTACGGACATGACGAGACCAGACTTTTCAAAGTGTCAAATTGAAGTGGAAATCGAAGACTTGAGACTGCAGAAGTTCGCCATTATACGACATATTATGTTTTTGTCTCTACATGTTTTTCCTTTTCCCATGAATACTCTTAGTTCTGAATATAAAAAATAAAGACATGGCATTTGAATTAATGTACAAACATGATTGCTAATAAATTTGCATCTTTTTGTAACTTGTACACCAATGTAGTCTGTGTACAATGTACAATGTAGAATGTAGAAATCGGGGAGAATTTTATTTTATCTTGTCGAGAGGCAACTTGTTGTCTTTTGTCTTCCCATACATAATCATAAATGTAAGAACATATGCAGACGTTCCTATTGACAAAAATAATACAGCTTAGCAAAAATATGTTACCCAAGTTCATTTTACCGAATAAAAGATAACATGAAATTCATATTGTTTTTATACTCGTCCAATATATTTGACTATCAAAATGTACATACAATGTGACGAACATATTCTTCTCTCTAGTACATCTCTTGTCTTGTTGTTCCTGTGGTTTTAGGACTATTTTACAAGAGGAAGTCAGCGGGAGATG
>JABASP010001016.1:0-35819 GCA_019776565.1 Sminthurinus signatus | reverse complement strand
TTTTTTTTTGTGATCTCAGTATGCAAAAAATATATTACCAATAGTTACACACACACAACAAACAATACAGGTGTGTATAATATCGAGCTGAATGGGTTAACAGGGTCGTAATGTTACTCGAGCTGTAAATTTTGTTGTGGTTCTCCTCTCCTTATTTTGATGTGGTCTCTTTATTTTGCTCCTTGTTGGTTGTTGGTTGCTAGTGCTTCAGGAGTGCTTAATGCTGAATGCTGAGTCTTCACAGTTCAGGCGGTTCACTGGCTTACTGTCCCATATCCCCTGTATTTAAAATGTGAAACATGAAAGCTGCAAGATGCAAAAGGATGGAAATAGAAATGTTTATATGTAGACGGAAGCCTGAAGACTCTAGAGTTTTGAGTGTGAAATATTTTTCGCTTGCAAAAGCCCTTTTCATTTCTTTGTAGTATTTTTTTAATACCATACAGTTTACAGTCGTACATCTACATGTATATTCATATACTTACAACATACATAATATAAAACATCTGTACCGTTTTCCTTGTAGTTTTGTAGTTTTCTATAGCCTCGCAATTTTTCTTTCATTTTGTTTTACAACCCACAAAAAGTGACAAAAAGTTTATGCACATATGTATAATGTATAATATACATTGTTCATTGTACATGGGAGTGCGCTACATTGTATATGACGTCCTCAGATCCATAACCTACACAAGGCACAAGGCCCTCCTCAAATACATTGTCCATTGTCGATTGTCGTAACTCGTGTCACACGAAAATTGAAAATTGAACGTAAAATACCAGATGACTTTTTAAATTGCTTAATTTTACAAAAAAAAAATAATAATAAATAAACTGTACAAAAGAACAAAAGTAGAAAACGGTAAAAGTCTGGTTGAAATTTAAAGTGTAAACTATTTAAAAAGTATTTTCTTCCTAGGTTTAAATTCTTTATAATTGGAGACTGAACTGAATGACCCTTGAACTGAAAGTACAATTCTACATTGTACATTGTACAATGTACAGTGCGTATTTTAAAAGTACACACACCCACACGCATATGATAGAGATTTACAAGCACAAGCACGAGTATGAAGCAGAAGAAGAAGAAAAAGAAGAAGAAGAAAGGCGAGTGAAAGATAAGACGAGGAAAGAGCAGAGGCAGAATAATTGGAAGAGAGAAATGGAAAAGGAAAGAGGTCAGGAAGTAGTGAGATATTCCATTACACTTGATGCTGTCTTTGTCTTTGACGGAACTTGAGGAAAAAATAAGAAAAAGAAGAAGAGAGATGGAACGTGAACATGAGCATGAAGATGAGCATTGAGCATGGACGTGAATGAAAAGGAAAGGAAGAAAAGGAAACGAGTGTGAGAGGAGTGCGTCGGGAGTTTGGAAAGTGGAGTTTGAGCTGAGTTCTTTCGAGTTCAAAGTAGACAGAAAGAAGTACTGGGATCCAGATCCAAGCAGTTCAAGATATGTTGAGTTGAGAAGAGTTGAGACGAGTCGAGCTGATGTGGAGTTGAGATGAGTTGAGTTGAGTTGAGATGAGATGAAGAAAGATGAGATGAGATGAGTTGACGATACCCATCTTTTCCTACACAGAGAACAAAAGCTACACAATTTCCCTTACTTTTCTTTCTTTTCCTCCCGTTTTCTTTCTTTTCCACGAATCTCCACTACAGTCATACTCATACTCATCATACAGCATAAAAAACTACATGCATCATCCACGTATGCATGAATTCTGTTGAGTCTGTATATTTTACATATACCCTTGTACAAAGACAACAAGATCAGATATAAGCATCACATCCTTTCTCCTTTCATTTTTCTAACCAGTTCTCCCTCTCCTTTCTTGTTCTACCACTACATCGCTTGTATGCATCTGGATTGTGGATGTGGGAAATTCCACAGAAAGGAAAAAACATTCAAAATGTCCTACTTGTGGTTTAACATATGTACAGTGTACAACGTACATGCATATTTATATATCTAAAGTAAATACAGTATAAAATACTTTTTGTGCTCAGTGTTTCAAATACACATATAATCATGAGTATTTCATACCACATAATATACTACATACGCATGCCACCCAACTTACCTACTTATATTATTACATGTATTCCTTTACATGCAAAATTGGTTTTGCCTTTTTGTCAATTTTTCCCTTCATCATTTCTTCACAGGGTAAACTTTATAAAACACTGGATTTAAACGTTTATGTATATTACAATTTTCAAATAATACTTTATTACTATTTTGTGATATTTGATGGTTACTGCTTAGTTATTGAAGGGGGAGATAACTATTTTGACATGCTTTCCTCTGTTATTGTGTCTCAAGTCTCAAGTCTCCAGCCTTAAATAATAATCTACGCAGAATATTATTGAAACTTTTAAACATAAAAGGTGAAAATGAAAGTTGGCGGTTTAGCTTTAAAATTTAAAGTGGATATTGCCAGTTAAACTAGATTCAGCTCCGCACTCCATACGTGTCATTTCATAGCTCTTGTTTTGTGAGTGTTTATTATTTTTGACTGTATTTTACCGTTTACAAGATGCAAGATGCACATGGAATGCACACTGGAAAGACTGTGAAGACTGAATCAATTTAAATAATTGAGGATGGAGTATTTTTCAAGTACGTACAATGTACACGAGTTGTGTGAGGCTCTTTCATCTGTTTCAAATTTCAAGAGTTATTGCATGTACAATGTACAATGTAAAATGGAAGTTGGAAGATGGAAGATGGAAGATTTTTCTGAGTATTGTAAAATGTAAAAAAAGCAAAGGGAAAGTTACATGTTCTCTCACACTTTTTCTACATGTTCAATGCTCAATGCTCAATCTTCAATCTTCAATGCTCTTGCCTTTCCCTTTTTCTTTTTCTTTTCTTTTCTGTTTCTCTTCCTCAAGTCTATTGTCTTACGTCTCTCTTTTTCCTGTTGCCACTTTCCCATCTTCAGAATATCCTTCAAAAGTATTGTATTATGTATACACGTGTATGATAGATGTATGTAGAAACAGTGAACAGTAAACAGTGTTGATAGAAAGAAGGATGAATGAATGAATAGTTGGGGGAAGTGAACAGCTAGAGGCTGTAGGCATGAAAGCAGGGAGTAAAGAGTAAAGTGAGAATGAGGAAAGGGAAGAGGAAACGCTCTTTTCTTATTATTCCAAGACGAGAAAATTAGTTTCTCCTCTTGTCTTTTCCTTTTCTTCTCTAGCTTAGCTTAGGAACGGTGTCCGTAGTCCGTAGTCCGTACAACTTATAATATAATAAATTGAATACATACAGTATACATATATGTAAGAGTGCAGGAGCTTCTCATTCTGATTTCATTCCTATATCATACCTTATTCTTCTAGTTTACTTCTCACTCCTCTCACTTTTTTTAGTTGAGTTTCCTCTCAACAACTTTATCTCAAGTTTTTTTTTCTTCAACTGAACAATCTACAGTCTACATTCTACGATCTACATGATACATGAACAATGAACATTGAACAATCCACATCCAAGATTGAACAGTGCAAACTGAAAACTGAAAACTGAGACAGAAACAGAGACAGGTAGAAAGAGAGCGGAGGAGAGAGTTTAGAATAATAATGTATTATGTCTATCATACACAAGTGTACAATATCCACTATCCACATTTATGTCTCAAGTACAAAGTACAAAGTATAGAATAATATGGTAAAAAACAGATAGAATGGAATGGAGACAGGGAAATCTCATCTGCACCATTCCGTGGGAAGAGACGAGTAGCTTTAGTTTTTCTATTGAAAAATTATGTACAATGTACAATGTACATGTTATGTTATGTTACCTGGTCTACATTCCATAGTTTATAGACGAAATAAATTGTACAAGAGCTCGTTTCACATCTTCTTCTGTTTTGTTTTATATATTTATTATATATGGCGTATCTTGTTCATTCTTCCTTGCTCCTTGCTCAAAACACTCGAGTCTCGAGTCTTCAAGAAAATTTACCTTTTTTTTGGGAAAGATAAAAGTTATTAGTTTCAACAAGAAGGTGTAAGCTGTAAGTTTGTTGGTGAAGGAAATGGAATACAAAATTTGGAGAGGCTGGAAAAAAGGATCAAGATTCCATCATAGAATCTAAATTCTAAATTCTAAATTGTATATGGTACATGTCATTTAAATTCGGTTCCAAAAGTGTGTAAGCGCCGCAACTTTTTCTGACAATTATATATTCATCTTTTTGCCGATTCCATGTCTGTCTACTGTCTAAGCTTAAGACTGAGAAACTCTATACTCTATACTCTACGCACATTTAACAAAAGTTTTTTCCGTTTTATGAAGTTTCCAGTTCTGAAGGAATAAGTTAAATTTACAGTGAAAGAATAAAGTTGTTCAGTTTTCAGTTGTATATTTTGTTGGAGTTGTAGTTGATGTAGTTTTACATTGTAACTTTCACGTTTCTGAATAAAAATTATGGATCAATTACAAATCACAAATCACCGATTATCCCGAAAAATCGGTCCCTTTTAATTTATATTGTGTTTTAACACTACCAGAATATGTGAAATATTCCATTTGAATAAAAGTCCACGAGTGTGAAAGCAAAGCTAAAGAATGAGATTTTCCAAGTTCTAACTTTTAGCTTTAGTTTATGTGTGACTAAAGAGTAAAGTCTACAGTGAGTAGTCTGTAATGAAAACATTGCTCAAATTCAAATGTAGTCCGTCATCACTTTTACTGACTTTAATTTCCGCTGTTTTCATCAGTGATGATTATTATTTTGATACTTTTCCTCTCCTCTTTGACAGCTTATTCATTTATATGTCCATTATCTATGCATGTAATGTATCTAGTCTCTAGTGTCTAGTGTCTAGTGTCTACATTTAATATTGATCTATAACTTTGTGTTCAGAACTCGGCACTCGGAACTTTGAGCTGCTGAAACTGGAACTGAAACTAGAACTAGAACTTTGAGTCTTGAAGTCTTGGAGTTTTTGGCAAGTCCGTGATTTGAGTAGTGTTTTAGTTGTGCTCCAAGATTGACACGACCGTTTGGACTTGGTTGTTTCGTACTTCATCTTTTATCATATTGTATTCTACATTGTATTATATTATATGAACTGTCAAATGGATGTTCTATGGACCGTAGGAACTGACAAACAAAATAAATAGTAATATATTCTTCTCATATAATATCCATGCGTCACATCAACTGTAGTCTGTACTTTGTAGACTGTTGACAGACAGAGAGAAGAAGAGGAGGAATCAGAGAGCAAGAGAAAGTAGAGGTATTTGTTGTATCTAGTGTCTAGTGTCTAGTATGTAGTATGTCCTATTCCATATTTCCCATGTTCTCTGTATTATGTATGAAATTTTCAATTCTAATTTCACGTACGCTTGAGTTTTATTCCGTTCATATCTACAATCTACAGTATATCTAATATCTATAGTAAGTATAGATTATATCATGTATCTTCTGTATCGTGTATCGTGTATCATGTTCAAGGCCTTGGTTTAGTTTTTCAAAATAAGAACAGGAGTAAAAGGAGACAACAATATAAATATAAATATCTATAGCTATATTCGTAGTATTTTATAGAAAGTAACAAAACACAGTGAAAAGATCTTGCTCCCTGTTTTGTTCGTGGGTATGACTTGACATCAAAGAAAATTTGACACAAGAGTGAACCGAGAGATTTCATTCTCACTCACCGCCTGTTTGCTCAATTTGTGTATACAGAGATACATATAGATACTTTTACTCTTACTTTTACTTTTACTCTCCCACCATATTATACATTCCACAGAATTAATTAAATACCAATGTTAAGTAAAGGGTCATAAAGATCATCTTCCATTCTTCTTCTTCTCCTTGTTCTCCTCTTGCTACTATCTGAGTTATGAGCTGATTCCTGGTTGATGGGAGTCTTTGGCATCTCATGTAAATGTGTAATGTATACCGTATATTGTATCTGTCGTCATCTTCCTCTTCTACTCATTTTCCGTTTTAATTTTACATTTAGCTAATCAGAACAAAGTGATGAAAACGGAGGCGACCCTGACGCTTCTACTTCAAAATTGTCAGAAAAGCAGCAGGTATGAAAGATGAAAAGGGTAAGTTGAGGTGGATGCTGAATTAAATATCCAAGAGGTGGATACAGGTTTATGTTTCAGATAAATGAAAAGTGTAGAGTGTAGAATGAACAATGAACAATGTATGTTTTATATCTGCATTTTGTAGGGTATAGGTTAAAAGACTCAAGAGTCAAGAGTCAAGAGCCTCTCAGCTTGAAAATTTTCTATATACACATCATAGGGTAATAAACGTCATAAACGTTGTAATATAAGAGGGTTGAGATTTGAGATGGTCATACATCAGAATCAGTATTCAGTATCAATATCAATTCATTCATGCGTGCATATTAATTGGGGCAAGCGTCACTTGTGTTTACTGTTTACACTACATGGTTGATCCTCACTATTTCAGACACTTTACACCAAGATGGATGACTTTGGTTTCCACTACCTTCTGGCTAGCATGAAAATTTCATAATCCTTCATGTTTCATCATGCATTTGTATATCCTCTAATTTGTGTTTCATGTTTTAAATATATGCATCATCAAGTCAAAGCAAAGATTGTGTTGAGTCTTTATTAATATTTCAAAGTACACATGTAATTAAAGTTGAGGGCTGAGGACTAGAGACTTGACATTTAAAATCAGGTTGGTGAATGGAAATATGAGCCTAGCTCTCTTTTTCCAGCACCATACCTTTCTCCTTTCTCTTTTGATTTCATACTTGACCTTTATTCTTGTAAATTAAAAGATTTATAGTTTATAGTCTATAGTCTATAGTCTAGAGTGTAGAATGTAGAATGTAGAAAACACTGAAATTTGAAAATCAAGGAATTAATGAAATACACATGTAAGTATTTCCGCGTTACTTAAGCGTTAGCACTAAGGATGAATTTCTAATTTTCTAATTTGTAGTTGTGTCAAAATGAAACAAAAATTAAATGTCAAAAGTACGTGATACACGATACACCATTTCAGAGGTTTACTTTCACTGAAGAATCAAGACGTGGGTAATGGGTGATTTTTATCCCTGTGAACTTTTACAGCATAAAAACAGAGAAGGTCACCTCCTTAAAGATACAATCAATTGATCACCAGCATCATCATCGTCATCATAATCGCAACCACGATTGACAATTTTAATGACAATGGAAAGCAGAAAGCCGTGATTTACATTGTATACGTCCAAGCATAGGGATTATATAATTTCGGTTTTTGTTCGGTCTGGGTATTTAAAAGGATTTCTACTAGAATCCGTATCTGTCTCAATCTCTGTCTCAGCGTCTTTTATAATGATGATGCGACAGTCATAGCTCGTAGCTCGTAGCTTGTAGCTCATAGATCATGGAGCATAGACCATTACATTGAGAAAGTGTGTAGTAAATGTATCCACAAAAGAAGCACAAAGAAACCCCAAGGAAAGAAAGAAAAATGGAATGGAACTTTCAAGTCAAAGTTCAAATACGATCCGGAATCTAGAATCGAGAATCGAGAATCTAGAATCGAGAATCGAGATTCGAGTCGAGATAAAAAAAAGTTGACTAAAAATGATGTAATGAACTGATCTAGGCCTGATTTGAGCTGAGTTGAATTGAGTTGAGATAAGTTGACGGAGAAGACTATACATACTACATAATACAGTTTATAGTTGACTCAGACTTTGACTTTGACTTTGAGATGCTTCATCATTTATCTATCGCATGGGCAATCTCATCACATCCCATCTTTTTGTGTCTAGTGTATACTAAATACTAACTGTAGCTATAGTTTGTTCTTTGTACATGTAAAGTTTAGTGCAATGTCCATGTACTATGTACTATACTCATAATATACTTTGTATGAAATACTTTTCTTTTGCAGCTTGTTCCATCCACTGCACACTTTAATCATGTGTGCTGTGTTCTGTGTGCTCCCTTTTAAATTCCTAATTCCACCTCCTCCTTCCCTTGGAATTTCAAATTCAAACTCTATTTTCCAATCCCAATTTGCAAGAAACTTTACTTTTTTCCCTCCAACTTTTCCTTTTGTCTTTCTCTCTGTCTCTCTTCTTCCTTGTTAACTTGTCTAGTTACTTTCAACTAAACACTCCTATAGAATGTAGGATGTAGAATGTATAATCTACAAATCTATCCGCGTTCATAGTATTTTCCTCGCTTTCTATACTCCTTTTGGATCTATATCATTTTCAGTGTACATTGTACTGTTTCTTTCTTTGTCACTGCCACGATCGTTGTCATTGGCATTGTGATTTTTTATCAAGATTCTAAATTCTGGAGTCTAGAGTCTACAGTCTAAATACTAGATCTTCAGTTGTACAAGATGAGGATGATGATAATCATCATCGTCATCACAATGAGACTGCCGATGAAAATGATAGTAATTCTGTGCAATTGCATCCCATTTGAATTTGCAGTCCGCATTCTCATGTTGATTCAAAAATGGAAATTGGAGCAAGGGAAAAAGTTTATACAAAGAGAGATAATGTGTATAGTTTGTATGTATCTATATAATTTACATTCATTGAACCCCCAGTAATATTTTCTCAAAAGTAACAGTTTTTTGTACAGCAAAGTTATATTCTACACAATCTTCTAAAATCCACCCAAACGTTCAACTTAATTACAATTTTAGTTTTTAAGCTCGTTTCATTTCCGTTTGTCTTCCATCTAGAAGAACATTGAGCATTGAGGGATCTCGATGAGTTTTCCATTCTAGTATCCAATTCCATCTGATTCGATTGGATTCTTTGATCGTTTTACAGCGTATAAATGAATGTAAAAGACTTTTGTCCGTTACAAAAGCAATGCTACTTACTGGCGTTATGGTGCATCTTGGCTTGGTTTGGTTTGATTTGGACTGGATTGGATTTGTTCGATTCCGTTGTGCTTGGTTTTGCTTTTGGTTTTAGTTTGTCTCAAATCTCAGATACTATCGACTATAGTGTAGTTGTTCAACTTGAGAACTTTACTACTGAACTAAACCACATCAAGCCAAATCAAAGATCACATCAGGCAGCAGGCAGAAGAGAAAGGAAAATTTTCCTATTACGATACAATTACAATACAGTTAAAGATTGTAATCTTACCCAAGATTCATAAAATCCAAGAGATTCCTTGAAATGATAGTACTAAATGCTATATTATGTGTAGACTGTAGACCATGAAAAGAAAGGAATACAAAAGACAAAAGTGTTTTGCTTTGAGATGGTGTTTTAGGTTCTAGTCTAATCTGTGTAATCGAAAGTAAGAAATATAAAATTACTTTCTCGTAGCCCGTTTCCCCGTTTCTTGATTGGAATCAAGAATCAAGAATCCTGTTGAAATATTTATACAAGGAAGAAAATCCTCCTTATTACTTTTTCTCTTCTTTCATTTCCTTCTTAATATTTGTAGACATGTATAGATTTTCAGCAAAATGCATCACGAATCAAGATTATGATTATGATTACGATCAGTATCAGCTAAAAGAACAGAAACTCGAAATCTTTCATAATTTTGAAAAAACGTGTAAAGATTTTTTTAATATTTTTTCATAGGATACTTGTTTAAACAAATGAGTAAGCTAATCCATAAAATTAATCCTGTAGTCTCTATCATAAAGTATTACTGGTCCAAGACAAACAAAACAAAAGCATTTACTTTGTGTATAGAAAAGATATATTACATTTTTAATTTGGATTTTGCAAACAGGAAATGAAATAGTATGCAAAATTTTCCGCTAAATTTATGAAACTTTATAAGCTAAAACAACATAGTACAAATTGCTCATTCAAATATGTAATAAAGTCAAAAAGTCGCAATTTGTGGCTATTTTATACCGCCTTCAAAGTATAAAAACTTTAGGCTGGCCACAGACGGACAGACGAACACAAGAATTCCAAAAAGGTAGCTTTGCTTCTTAAAACGTGCAAAATTATTTTCCATTGTAATCAGACGATGGAATTTTATTAGTTTTTCTATCATAAAGAAAAAAACTTTCTCATTTAAATACTTTTTCCAACTTCTTTTGTATGACTTCTCTAATATCCATTTTCCCGTACAACTCTTTTATGATGTACAAAGAAAACTTTTAACTTTTGTTAATGATTTCTGACACACTTTTCAATTTTAGAATCGAATTATCATCGTCATCAGAATTAAATTGAAAACTTATGAATGAAAGTAAAAAATATAAAGATTGCATAACATTGATAGTTTTTGACTTTATGCCACTGAAAAAAAAGATAGTTTTTAACCTTTAAATTGTATTTTTATGCTTTTAAAAAATGTTTAATGTAACTAGCTGGAAGGGGCAACGAAAACGGGTTGTGAGTAAAAGAATCAGGATTTTGCATTCAAATTGAAAATCAGAGAGGTGTAACATTTTTTAATGAGTACTTAACACAAAGCATGTGCCATGTACAAATGTACAATGTACATTGTACATGAGCATTGAGCATATCATGAGTCCGCGCACAGTAAAATGGGAAATGAAGATGGCAATTGACAGGCAGTTATTTGAAGCCGTGATTTTGGGCCGACACTTTGATTGCCAAGTTGAATGGATTCTGTTCTCATTTTTATGTTAAGATGCTCGTTTCAGATGGTATCTCACAGGGAAGAATCCAATCCAATCCTATCATCATTTTCCAAAGGAGATTGTCCATTTGATCAAGGTTTTTAGGGTGCTAGTATCTAAAAGATACTTGAGATACTCGAGATTTCAGATTGTCCTCTTTCCCTCTTCTAAAAGTGCAGTTTTCTTTAAAACATCTTCAATCTTCCTTCTACTTTCTACATTCTACACTTTGTATTCTACAGCCTCCAGGAAGAGCGACAAGGAAAAGAAGAGGTTGTTGAGTTGTAGAAGATGTACTCATTTCCTCCATTTCCATGATTATTTTTATAGGAAAGTCAGTCGGGCAACAGGATACAAAACCAGCTAAAACCTTCTTAAACCAAATGCCCCGTCTTTACTCTTAAGAGTTGGGACAATTTCATGATTTTGATCTATCAAAATACAAAACTGGAATCAACATTAAAATCAGAATCAGAATTGTAATTAGCGGAGCTAACCGTCATAAAAATGTGGCTCTTTGTTTAGCTAAAAACTCACCAGTGGATTTTCTATTGGTTTTGATAGTCTACGGCTGTTTTTATACTGCTTTTCCTGACTGCCGTTTTCATTGTCATTTTCATTGTCATTGTCATTGACTTTGGTCTTGAGTCTTGAGTCTTTAGCGCAAAGTGTGATAGTTTTCTTTTTCTTTTCCTTTTAAGCCTTTCTCTCTGCCTCCTCAAATCCTTTCTTCTTTCCACTCGATCTGGGTCGAATAGCTACAACTGTCAAGTATAAAGTGTAAGTGACAACCAACACCCTTTCATTTTGAGATGGTCGATTGACGATTGTCGATGGTCGTCTCATCATAACGCTTTTGAGCTAAGCTAAACTAAGCTAAGCTAAGAGTCGATCGTTCTCTTGTACATGTAGTTAATAGTCTGGTTTCTTTGTCTTTATCTTTGTTTGTATCCCTATCAGCCACTTGTACAATGTGTACGCGTATTTCTTATTATTTAATTTGGTGCCTATCTTTTTATTTATATAGTTTCTTGTTCAATAACAAAGACAATAATTATTATGATCCTCGATTAGTTTTATTGTTTTCTCCACGTCTTATCGAGTATCATACACAAGATCTATAATGTACAAACTTCTGTGTTACGATGTACCCTGTAAATTTGCTACTTATACAAAGTAAAAACTAAGGACTAAGGAAAGATATCCCAAAGACAAGAGACTGAAAACCTAAGCAAATTTAACATGGAATACAAATGTACAATGTACATTTAAAGTACTACAGATATATTCAGCATCTATATACACTAGGATAGTGCCGCATTTTCCAATTTTCCTAGTGTTAGCCTGCGGAGGTGGGATAACACATAACAGGGATGTATATATGAAATGTATCAGGGTGAACAGTGCACAGTAGTTGAAAATATTGAAGATTTTTTGCTTTTAGACTTTGGAAACAAAAAACAAAATTGCAACACATGTCTTGACTTGAATCTTGAATCATATAGTTCAAAAAAACATGAAAACATTTTTTTCGTCCTAGGCTTTACAGAAGTACAGAAATATTTCACTTTTGAATGAACTCAAGGTTCAAGATTCTCAAGATGGTTTTTCTCCCTTTTTTCACTTTTTGATTTCACAATTTTCCTTGTTCTTTGTTTCTTTACTTTTCACCGGAACGCCGACGGCAAAAAGTCACAAGTCGGGTTTTATCATAAGTCATAAGTTTTTATATCTTTTGAGTTTTGAGTTTGAGATTGAGTCAAGTACTTTCATGCTTATTGTACCTACGTGAGATTGATACCAAGTTTAATATAACTTGAATTTTTTCAAAGAACATTTTCTCTTTCAAGTACCCTTAACATGCGTAGTGTGTAGTATGTCTTGGAGTATATTTAAGCATTCTCCATAACTTATGGTCTATGTTTTGTGAATTCATGCGATAGTAATAATAATAATCTATTATAATGAGTGCCAGCATTTTTCTTGGTATATGTGTATTTTTTGAATGTACGTTGTACAATTTGAATAAATCATGTATATTATAATGTTTTTATGTGTTGATGACTGTCCATTTTTAGTACAAAGAGCTTATCTACTTAATTGTTAAAGTATGAAAATAAATTGAGACAATTTGCACAGGAATCCTAATTGAAATTACATCATTGAAATTCAACAGAATTCAGAGAAGAGAGAAGAGAGAAGTGAGTCGGAGTTTGGCGAAGAGCGAGTGACAAAAATTAGCATTAGCGAGAACTAGAATTATAATAATGTTATACACCACTTACCATATTTTACCCTTGAACTGAGAGCAATGTCAAAGTCAATTATCAGAATGGACAAGAAAATGAAGAAGAAGAAGAAAAAGAAGAAAAAGAAGATGATGCTGATGATTCTGAATTCTGAATGCAGTACACAAATGAATGAAGTGAATTCAAAATAAAAGAGAAGAGGAGCAAAATTCTCTCAAACATTTTATGTTTTATGTGTATCTCGTAGCTCGTTGTTTGTTGCCAACTACATAATATATCTGCTATCTTCTATCTACCTACCTTAGTCTTTGCTCTGTCTTCTCGCACCATTCTATTTTATGTTCTTCAATTACACGTAGTCTCCACTATCGACTCAACTCAACTCATAAGTCTGTCTCTATCTATCTCTGTTTCTTCCTTTCTTTGTCTTTGTCTGTCGTGTTCTCTTCTTTCGTCTCCTGGAATTAATTAAATTTGCGCAGTCAGTTTTGAATGTTGCATATTAGACTTGTTGATTTTATTGCCTCAACGTCAGACTACTATGTACAATGTACGTTGTACATGTAAATGAACAGCATCTTTTTTCATACAGAGACAAAGCAAGAAAATACAAGCAAATTTTAGCTACAAGCAGTTTTTACTAGAATCTAGAATACTGACTAAATACTAAATACGGATAGCACTTATTGTACAAAGCTGAAGACAGAACATGTTGCAAATTTCAGGGCGTAGAAATGGAGAAATAATGGTATGTACACTATACATTATACGTTGTACATTGTACCATGTTAAAAGTTTAAATAAAATGCAGTGTATTTTCATTCAAAATCAATGATTCTATCTTTTATCTTTCCTTCAAAATTTGAATGCCTATTTTTGGTGCCCTGTTTTTAATTGAAAATTGTTGCAGTAGTCAGGAAAAGTTGAAAAAATGCTGGTGCGCCTTTGGTTTTTAGCAGTAGTGAGAATACAAAAAAAAACATACAAAACTTTCAAAATTCCTAATATTAAGCTTTATATTTTTAACTTTTTCTGCAACGTGTACATAAATTACACTTTTTCCTCATTTTAAAATTAGTTTGAGCAAATGATTGTCACAATGCTGTAAATTAAGATGTGAAGACGTGAAGCTAGTTTTGGACAAATCCTTATTATTCATAGCTTTTGTACTCTTGAAATGAACAAACTGTTTTATATTTGGCACTATGAAAAATAATGGATGTACCCAGTGAAAAATAAAGGATATAAAACAAATAGCACGTAGTTGTTTATAAAGTAAATATGATATTATGATTATCACGATTAGTTTTAATAGAGCAAAAAAGAGGATGAGTGTGCGTGGATACAACATGTAGAATGTAGAAAGTTGTTACAAAAGTTCTGTTCTCAAGTCACAAGTCAGGTCTTAGGTTGAATTCGTTTTATACGTACTTTATATACTACGCATTGGTTGTATTAGGAATAGACATAACTAAATTATCCTCGTCGTGTTTTGTCTTCTCAGTCTCAATCTTTTATCTTTTCATACTGAAGGAATGACAAGTATAGAAAATTTGATCACTTCAGTTCGTTATAGAATCTTCTGTACTCTATTAGGTTTTTTTGATTAGGAGCATCACCTCCGTGTATTATATAGTAAATAGTAAATATAGTATGTAGTATTAAACGAATATAATATGGCACAACACACAACAGTATATATTTACAATTTACAATTTACAGTATGTACAAAGTATAGTAATACTTAACATTTAACATAGAAAAAGTATGTACAAGAACATATGGTGTGTATTGTGTACTTGATTAACGAATTACGATCAATACATTTTATATTTACAATTGAAATTGACTAGTGAGCTGTTTGAGATTGAGCTGCAGCTCCTGCGTTGCTCTGACTCTGATTTTGACCAGCTCCACGACCACTACCACTACCACTTGATGATGAGCTTGAAGAGAAACTACTACTGCTGCTACCACAACCACTGGATCGTTTTCCTCGAGCTGGTGCTGGTGCGGGTCCAGGTCCAGATCCAGGTCGTACCAAAGCGGCTCGAGATGAAGTAGGAGCAGGAGCGCTACGTGGTGGAGCAGGTGCATTTCGGGAAGGAGCAGGTGCAGCACGTGATGGAGCGGATTTAGGTGGTTGTTTGGCGGCTCCAGATGTTGCAGCAGAATTGGATCCAAAATTTGGTGACCTTCGTGACCTCAAACTTCTTTTTCCAATTGGCTTAGTAGCACCTCCAAGACTTGGTGGTGAAGCGCCACCTGCCGGTGGAACTGGAACTGATCCAGAGCTTGTTGGTGCACTAGCTCCAGACGCACTTGGTGTGTTTGCTCCTTGACTGGAAGTTCCGGAAGAGCTTGAACCGAAATTTGGTGACCTGCGTGACCTCAAACTCCTTTTTCCGATCGGTTTACTAGCACCTCCTAGACTTGGTGGTAAAGCGCCACCTGCCGGTGGAACTGATCCCGAGCTTGTTGGTGCACTTCCTCCAGATTGAGTAGGTGTATTGGCCCCTTGATTTGAAGTTCCTGAAGAGCTGGATCCAAAATTGGGTGACCTTATTTTTCTTTCAACTGGTTTTATATTAATAATGGGTGAAGGTTCCATATCATCAGAGGAATTAACCGGAATATCAATAATTGCAAATCTGACAATTTTGATGACCTCAACAACGTCAGTTTCACCTGAACTGTAATTGGAATTGGATTTGGAGTCTTCGGCTGAAGAAGGTTCTACTGTAGTAGTCTCAACATCCCGCTTGTGTCTCACACTGTTGTCATTAGCCGCATCAACATTGTTGTTCTCTTGATTATTCTTAGTTGACTGACTCTCATCATTGAGGACCCACGCATCATCAGGATCAACAAGGTCGTCCTTTGGTGTAGTACTTGTACCTGTAGTTACAGGCTTATTTGGAGAACTTGTAACAGCCTCAGATTTAGCTTTTACTTCTACACTAGCTATTGTTGGCACTTGGAGGTCAATGTTCTTATCCTCAGAGGAAAGACTTTGATTTGTTGTTGGATCATCTGTGGTTGTATCGTCATCATCATCCTCGTCAGACTCGGAGGAGGAAGGGCTCATTGTGGTTGTTTCACTGGAATCACTGGAATTCTCAATTTCTTCAATGATTAAAATTGGACGTTCACGAATGATTACAGGTACAATGAGGATTTCAACCTCTTTCCTGGGTTCTGAACTGTCCTCCCCAGATGCACTGTCATCTTGTTCCTCCTTTTGTCCTGCTTCCGGTGGTGGTGCTGGTCCTGATTGTGGTTCTCTGTCTGACTCTGCGGACTCTTGTGATGCGGACTCATCCCTCTTGGGTGGAGTTAGACTGGTCATGGGATCCGCTTCCCTTTCATGCCAGGAAGCTTCTCGTCTCTTTTTCTGTTGATTATCCTGTTGACCGTTGTCAGTTTGGTCACCATTGTCAGCCACATTAGGATTGCCGTTGGAGTAACTTGGGTCATTATCAGTACCAGAATTTGTATCTTCACTTTGAACCACATAAACTTGGTCATCTCCACTATTTCCATCAGTTCCATCAGTTCCATAATTTCCATCGTCGCTGCTTCCATTGTTGTCACTGCCATTATCATTATCATTGTTGTTGTTGTTGTCATTGTCATTGTCAGATTGTCGCCGTCTCCTCTGCAGATTTGACTGATCCGTATTTGGATTGTACTGTTGCTGTTGACTGTCCGGCTGTCCATTTGAGTAGTCTCCATTGTTGTGGGTGTCAACATCGCTGTCGCTGTTGCTGTCACTATCACTATCACTATCATCATCACTGTCATTGTTGGGACTATTCGTACTATCAGGAGGGGTGAGGGTGTCGGCATTTGCAGCTTCACTAGATGAATTGTCATCACCACTACTCTCATCACTATCAGGGCTTGTTGTGTCACGTCGTTTTCTTAGTTGGTCAGCAATCGGGATTGTGTCATTACCTCCATTCTGAGGCTGGTTTAGGGCTGCAGCCGTTGTTGGGGATGGAAAGGAGTTTATATTCTCCACCAGGAGGAAGCAAGCCACGAGGCAGAGCGTGAACCGTATCGTCAACTAAAAACAAAACAGACAGAAAAAGAAAGAAAGAAAATGGAAAACATAAATATTCATTCATTAAAACTTTTGTTCCGAATCAAACATCTCTAGAGAAATAATAATAATAATAATGACAAGAGAGAGAATGAGAACTAAAATGAGAGCAAACAAAATACAATGTGTAAGTGTAAGTTGTACGTTGTATTTGTATTTGTATCTGTACGCACAATACTTTTTTTCCCTGTACAAAATTTGTACATGTTCTTAGTGGTGCTTATTCACATTTAAACTGTACATTGTACAATGTACATAGATAGTAGGCTGGCTTCTATACTTTTACTATTAATTTTGCACGGTTTAAAAGATTATGGAGGAGCTTAAGACACCGAGTTAATTGAATTACGGCTCTCATCGTTCCTACAAACTTTCTCCTCTCACAGGAGATTGCATTATGTACACTTATTCCGTTTCTTTTCCTAATGCGTACTACTTTTTTTCCAGTTCTAATAATAATATCCATTTGTTTTCTACTGATTAAACTTATTCTACATCTTTTTCCCTGGTCATGTACTTTGTTTACAAGCATAAGACTGTAACTGTAATTCTACATTATAAATCTTTACTAAATAAAAGATGTAGGTGCTTGTAATTGGCGTACTGCTCACTGCTCATATGAAAAAGCTCCATCTGTTTTTATTTTTCAGTTTTATGAAGATGCAGTTAGAACATTCAAACAAGGAACAGTATCTTTTGTATTTTGTACCATAGTTTAGCCTATCTTTCGTAATCTTTAATAGATAAAAATGATTTGATATTTTCTACCATAAGAACAATTCAAGACAATTATCGATAGACCATGAAAATACGAAAAAAAATGAAAAAAACAATAGGAGACCATCATAACACAGTCAAAGAGCTTTAACTGAACTTATTCACCCCAGTTTCAATTAACAAAAGCTTGAAAAAATTTCACTATCTTCTCCGTCTAGATTCTAGATATAGGAGAAATCCTGGTAAACTCGTGTTAAATTAAGGAGAATCTAAAGCTTTCAGAGTTGACAGCAAGAGCTATGAGAAGGAGCAAAAAGTCCACGACAGACAAACAAACAAGTACAAAGGAAAATGAAAACTATGGAACTTTTACGTTTACTTTTACTCATGTACATTGTACCAAGTATAGTATATATTGTATATAGTTTAAATGTCCAGCCTCGAAACGAGAAACTGGAGTTGTGTTTTCCTTAGACTTTGGTTTGTGAACATTTGAAACTGGTGTAGTTGGTATTTGGTTTTTGGTATTTTCTAGTGGCTGGAAAGTCAGGACAAGCAAAAGCTAGCCGGAGGATAATAATACAATAAATACAATACCATGATATTATTTTAGACACAGTAGCATGTGCATGTGACTCTCTTCATAAAATATGAAGCACCACACACCAAAAACTAAATTCTAAATGAACGACCACCAACAAATACGGAAATTGTGTACAGTGTACATTGTACATTCTACAGTGTACAATTTATAATGTATAAATAACCATACGCATACACGAGTACACGAGTAAAAATTTTCTCCTGCAGAATCTAGACCGTAGTTTGTAGACTGTAGACACTGTCTTCGTCTTTGTCTTAAGAAGCAGATGGGTATAAAGTATAAAGTGTACTCCGTACTGTGATTTCAATAGAATAAGAAAGAGTGGAATTTGTGTGTGTGTGAATTACACTCACACTACTTTCACTACTTAGCTGTCTCGTTTGTCCCAAAAGACGTACACACGATTCGTATTTAAATACTTTATTTATTAACCTTCTCATCCAATGTACCATCATATACATCATGCAAAATGTACAAGTATAATGTGTGTGTGTGTGTGTCTTTGCGTATTTACTAGATCATTCTTCAATTTTCTGCATTGTATGGTGTATAATGTCTACCAAAAGTATGCGGAATGTTCTACAGCGTAAAATCAAAACTACGTACTACGTACTGCACACAATGTACAATGTACAAAATGAAAGGAAGTGTAGTTGCTAATATGCTCCCCTTCTCTACATTTATAGTTTTGTAATTAACGTCTCGAGACTCATGTCCCAGCAATTAACGTGCTTAAGAATGTTTCAAGTTTGTCTGGAAGTTTCATAAGTTTTATTGCACCATTTCACTTGACTTGACTTGACTACATTTGACTTGTCTCAACTTTTCCCTTTTCTAAACTTGTTTCACTAGTACAAACTACTTCAAAACTATTACACAGAGCCTCAAATTTGCAAGATGACTGATGACACATGTCTTTTGATTGTAATCCATTAATGAACAGGATTTTTTGATGGCTTTTAAAAATCAAGGTTGATAAATTATTAATAATTGTCATTATAGTATTTTTAGTTCATTTGACCAAAAGTACAAGCAAAATACAAGTACATTTACATTTACATGTACACATTGCATTTAAAATTTCTCCAATTTTTTTGTACTTGTGAGAGGTTTATGATAACAATAATCTATATACTTTACTCTGGTTTTGAATTTCTTGTGTCTTTACAAAATATGCTTGTATTGTACATGAAAATACTACTGTACTACTGTATTATAGTAAATTCGTATGCTTTATCAGATAGAAAGTAGAAAGCTTTATGAAAAGTTTTCTACATTGCTTTTCTTGTTGATGTTCTCATTCCTCATTCTCTCATACTCTGGCCTGCATTCTTCAGCCTCAGCCTCCAGCACCACCCTCCAGTGCTCAGTGTCTAGCTCCATTTTATGCGGGTACGTCATGTTTTATTTTACTTTGGAGCTTTCAGCCCGAGTTTTGAGTTTTAAGTTTTAAGGTTTTCAACTCCAGGTTTTGAGGAAAAACCACAAGGAATTTGTATGTACCTTAAACAGTAAATATTGTATGCTGTGTACAGGATGCAGTGTGCATTCTACGTGTTTTGTGTTTTGTGATCTTTGTCAAATAGGAAACGCACATATTGTATTTTATTTGTTACTTTTGTTGTGTGTGTGTGTGTTCTTTATGAACATGAAACATGAATATAGTTTTGCTCGACTTGTCAACATGAAAAAGTTGATTTTTCCTGACTTTTCCCCCCTCTTCTTTTCTCTACTTTTCTCTACTTTCTCTCTTTCTTTTCTTGCCATTCTTCATTCTTCTTTTTCTGCACATATTTCTAGTGACAGGGTTGACAGGGAGAGAGGACAATGGTAGTTGACAGGAATGTGGAAGGTGACAGTGGTTGTACATTGTACAGTGTATAGTATATATTTTATATGCTTGTGGATTGTAGATGCATAATACATGTATTTATATCAATTTTTATTTACTTACTCATTTTCTATGCACACAGTGTACTATACTGAATACTGTACGTGCATTTTACACTGCACACTTTATACTGTGTATTGCTTGTTGTGAACTACTGTAACTCTTCTTCTTTTTCTCCTAGTTTTTTGTAACCCTGATGTTACACTGTATCCTACACGATGTACCGGTATCAGAGCATACAACATCAAACTATTACATCTATTATGTATTGTGTATAAGCGCTGACAGCTTTATTTAACTCTTCTTCCTTTTTTTCTTTCTATATATGTTGAGATTTTAGATGAGAATCCTTTCATTCCTTTTTTTCTCCTCATGTATTGTTAACATGACAAATAAAAATGAGCCATAGATTTCTTTTTTTTTTGTACAGGGAAAACATCATCATGGATCATGGATCGTGGATCATAATACCATAGTAAATAATAAATAGCAAATTGTGGAGGAAGGATGTGCAATTTATAGATCAAAAATAATAAAAAAGGAGAATCTCTTACCATGATGTGAAATATGATGAACTTTTGGTTTGGTTTGGTTTTCCTGATGACTTTATTAGGACAATTGTGGACAGTTGATTTGGTTTGGTATTCAGATAGATGAATGACTTGTTTTTGACAAGTAAGTCAACTGGAGGAAAAAATAGAAAAGTTGACAGTGAAATGGGAAACAAAACAAAACAATTGACAAATGTTCACTAAACAGTCACAAGTTCCAAGTTCGGAATCTAGTTCAGTTTCAGTTTCAGTTCAATCTTTACTTGAAAAGTATGAGCTCGGGACAGGCGGATGGCACAAAACTACGGAACTATGGGTTGAAAAAATGATGTACTATGTTTTATGTATTATGTATTACGTATTATATTATAAACTTAATAAGTTTTGCAGAGTTGGAAACAAATTGCACAAATCCCTGTGGTTTGTTCTTGTTCCTTCTCCTTCTCCCTGTTCATTCCTTGCAAGTTTTTATGTTGTTCCAGAAGAGGATTGATGTAGAATGTAGAATGTAGAATATATCTGTAGAATGTAGAATGTGGAGAGTTGTAGAGTTTTATCACTCCAATTTCAGCTAATAGTAATAATAATACTTTTTCTTTTTTTTTGTCTCCTTCTCCTTTTGACTATGGAATATAGAATATGGCAGATACACTCATAAAAAGAAGCACAGACAGGAATGATGGAAAAAAGACAGTCTTTGTAGTTTATAGTGGTGGAAAAAATTGCAAATCGGATGATCTACACTTTTTCTCTTTTCTCTATTCTTCTTCTTCTTCTTCACCTCTTTTACTAGGTTGAGGACAATAGGAGTGGGACTGAGACACTGAGAATTGTACAAATCCTATGGTGAGCACTACACTATGTACAATGTACATTCAAGATAAAGTTTTTGTCTCTGTGTTTGTAGTTTGTACGGGCATAGGACTGCAATATGCAATATGTGTAAAGTGTGTAAAGAAGTTTTCAAACAAGAAAAAAAAATGAAATCTGTAGTCTCCAAAAAACTGGAAAGCTCCAAAAAAACTCCAAAAAACTCCAACTCGGACGAGTGGGACTTTTTTTGGAAAAGTTTGATGTGTAAAAAAAAACTTTTTACTATTGTTCAAGAGAGTAATAGGACAGGAGTCAACTTGCCATCATGAACAAGTTAAATTATGTAGAGGAAACTGTTTTCCAGACTTGTCTTTTAAATAGTCTCTTCTTTTAAAAGGAGGAGCCATGTGATATATATATACATATATACATTATACATATTATTTATGAACATGAAATGGGAATATGTATAATGTGTAGCAAAAAGAACTAGAAAAGCTACACTCTACACTGTACAGTACTAGACCTTCAACTTCATCGATTAGGACGAGTTTTTATTATTACGTACAATAACTATAATGATGCTGGATGCTGGGGATGAGGATCATCAGCATGATCCTCATGATGATAATTGTGATAATGATGTTCCCTATTCCCTATGATAACGTCCCCATCACCTCACACATTTGAACACATTTAAATAGAGAAGGAGCGAGAACATCTGAAAAAGTTTCTCCAAGTACTAAATACTAAATATTATGTACGTGTGTTTTTCGTATAATTTTAAATCCTCAAATAGAATCCTCATTATGGAATAAGGAATAATATACGTAATCCTATTCCTAAATTGAATCTTGACTTGAGCAATTCATCTTCAAACTAATGTGTGCAAAATAGACATATACGAATATATGCATGTGTAAAAATATAAATTATACATAGTGTTGACTAGCGTATTGTTTCTACTATTTTGTATTTAAATAGTTGTTATTGCGTGATAAGTCTTTTAAGCTTGTCCATTAGGAATTATGAATTATGATGCAGTGTGAATTTTTTGTTTTGACAAATCCTATTATGTATTATTTATGTGCATAAGATGAGTCACTCTGGTCTCTGGTGTGGTGTAGCTTTATGAAATGAAATTATATGAATTATTTATGAATGGACTTATTAGCATTAAAAATCACAAAATCATCAATCATCAGCATTCTGTAAATTGTCTCTGTATTTAGTGTTGAGGCAGTCGAGTCTCGATTCTCGATTCGCAATTCTCATTTTTTTGGTTTGGACAGGTAGAAACCAAATCAAGCTCCGGGAAACAATCAGCCACTAAATACATCATGCAAAACATATTATGTATTAGGCATATCTAGATACATTCTATACGTAACACTAAACACAAGTTGTCAGTCACAGCCATTTGTACACCAAAAAAAGGTTTAACTATTTTATTATCATTTTTTATTTGAACTTTTTAGTGACTAAATTATTTCAAATATTTGTATCATTATTAATATTTATTTATGGCAGAAATAATTAAGTACCTACCAGCAATTTTAACTAGTAACTAGTAAAAATTTGGGAATTAAGCTCACTTGCCTATACTTTATGCACACATACTGATACACGGTTTTAAGTAGATAAACTAATAACGTTAAAAAAAGGAGTTGGAAATTTTGCACCAGATACATACGTCTGTATAATCCCAAATTAGTATTGTCTTTATTTTATACAGGAGTGAGAAAATTCACAGGAATAGATATAGGTATTGAAGCTAGCATAATTACTAAATAAATACTTAATACTAGAGTTGGGCTGTATTTGATGGAACTTTAATAGATACGACACGTGCAATGTGCATGCTTAAATGTGACTTGCCTGCATTCAATGCTTGAATTTCAAATTTTGAACAAATTATTTAAAGTGCCTCTAAACTCTAAATTCTAAACATCTGGATTCTTGATTCTGGATTTGTTTCTAAATAGTATTTATACTTGAATACTATCATACCTACAATCTATAATTTACAGTGCAAACTCCATGAAGTATGCAGTAGAAAGCTCCCTATTTTTTCCCCTGTCTTCCATAATTATACTCCCATTTTGTTGTTTTCTCAGTAAGAGTTTCTCACAATTTTACCCATTGTCAGTGTTAGTGATGATTGTAGAAAGTAGAAAGTAGATGGTAGATTGTAAACGGAGTGTATATTCGTATACTTTAGTGAATTATGAATTATGAACAAGATTCACATCAAATATCTCCAGCACTTTAGACTTTAGACATTTTCCATGCTTCAATCCTCCTCCTTCTCCTCCTGCAACTTTTGGATTTTGGAAGGGAAAAGACGTAGACTTACAATCAGACATTAGACGTGTACTGCAACTTGTTTAATACTTAATGTTCAATGCTCATTGGAAGTGTTTGAAAATTAACAAGTGCAAGGGGAAGTGGCAGGCGGAAGAGATGCTAATTTTCCCAACAGTTTACTCCTGCTCATAATTTATGCATGTACCATACACATTATACATTATACATACAGCTATATCTTGTGCACTTCTCCCTTGCTGCTTTCTTTGTCTTTTGAATAAAGATTTAGTTATCCAGATTCACTCTGTGTTATTAATTATATTCATAATACATAATACATTGTGAATGTAGTGAGTAGTGAATGCTCCTTTAACTGCATAGACTTTCACAATATGTCTCAATTTTCCACGTTTTTCCGGGTGGAGAAAATTTTAAATCAGTACTAATTAGCGTATTTTCTAAATACTTTTTTTGGTATACTTAAGAATCAAGAAGTAGGAATGACAAACGTGCTTTTGTACTTTGGCTAACAATTAAGAAGCTAGATAAATTCACTGTACAAGAAATACTAATGCAAAATAAATAAAAATAGATGTGTGTGCAAGTATCAACAAGTATTTAGTAGTTTGTAAATAGTAAATAGTTCGTGGAACTCATTATTTATGGTAAGAAGCTGCATTTAAACACAACTAGCAATAAGATTCACGTCGAAGACAAAGAAATACATTAAGTTATAATATTCATTTATTTATCACTGTGATATGAGATATGAACAATGGACAAGGGGTGAAAACGACAAAGGGGAATACTACTAATTTAGCATAGCAACAAATTCAAATGTATGAAAGATAAAATATAGTCGTAGTTTATGTTTTCACATCAGTTGTTAGCCGTGTTAACTTATTCCTGAGGAGTTAACATGATCTTCTTTTGAATAATATTACCAATTTCTAGTAAATATTTATTATTTTAATATATTTTAAACTTTTCTGTTCTTACTTTTGTGCAGGTAAACATTTTGGGATTTTCCACAACTTTTAATGAGTCATGTACCAAAACTTTTGTGTTGTTTGTTTGTTTGTAGTTTTTAATCTATTTTATTCCATTGTTGGGTCTCTTTGTATTTGCATTTAAGAATTTAATTTTTAATTTAAACTGCATGCTGTTTTGTATTGTGGACACTCTAGATTTTAGGTTCTACATTCTACATACATGAATGATAAATGCTCAAGGCTCAAGGCTCAAGCTATTATTTAAAAAAAAATAAAATGATTATTTGATAACAACCCTTATTAAATTGTTACACACACCTGAAAACAGCTTACTCCTTGCTGTACTCAATTCAATGCAATCCAGTCCAATCTCCAGCTGTAAATATATTATGTATAGTGTAAACCGTGAACCGTATATTTTGTATTATTATTTTTATTGTCTTCAATTGATAGCATTCACAATTCACAATCCATAATGTTCCCAACAACAGGGAGAAAACTGAAACTAACTGAGGAAAATGGGCAATATTCATGGATGTGACAGATGATCATGCTGTGATTTCTTACGGAATAAGCAGCGTCCGTAATGTGTGCTTATTGTATTTGCTATTTGCTATTTGGAGTTTGATATAGACCAGCGACCAGCAACCAAGAACCAAGAACCAGGAACCTTGAGATGGGAAATTGTAGGAATAAAAAAGCACTCTAGCACAAAGAAATAAAATAAACATAAATAAATTCTATCAACATGGTCTCATACTTCACCGTCGTTTTTTTCCCTTCTTCTCTTATTTTTTTTTATTTGTCGAGGTTTTTTTTTTCTTCTTGTTCTTTCTTGTCCTTTTGTTCTTTTCCTTGCTCCTCCTGTGTGAAGATATGGGAGAACAAATAGATTAGAGCTTGAATAAATCCTTCAATTCGAATCATTGTGCACAGAATGTGGAGCTATAATGATGATTGAAACGTTCTCTTACTCAAGTTTTATGGTGGAGTTCAGCTGTGGGTTGCTCCATTTTCCCCTGTCCTTTTCGTGCAATCCTCTTCTTCTTGTGGATTTTCATTTCTTACAACAAACCCTCCACATTCACATCCACATCCACACATTGTACATTGTACATGTATGTATGTTGCGTATCTTAAGAATGGGCAGTTTTTTACATGGCCTATGTTTCATGTTTGGAAGGATTAAAGATTAAGAGTGCGGAGGAAGATTAATAAAAAATACATGGTTCAAATGCGCCCACATCCTTTGTCCTTTTCCATGTAGTTGCTTCTTATTCCCTGCTTTCTCTCTCTTTTTCTCTCTTTCTCTCTTTGACGTTCTTCTTCTTCTCAGTTTTCTCAGTTATTTCTCTCCACTCTCGACATTTACAGATAACTCCAGCACTGTTTTTATGATGGATATGCACACTGCACATTGTACGTCGTTTTACGTTTTGTTCTCCTGTATTTACTTTGTACTTTGTGCATGTTCCTGTTTCTCCAGCGCTACAAGAGTGCAAGAGGTGAAACGTGGTGGTTCTGATAAAGTAAAGTTTAATTCATCTGTTGCTAATTTCAAAACATAATAATAGTAATAATAATAATAATCAATGGCGGGTGGTCTTTTGGTCCGTAGTCGGTTGCTATACATTACGGAATTTTTTGTTGCACTTTGCTGTTACAACATTCACAATGTTTGCTCCTTTATTTCTTACAGTTCACGGGGAGAAAATACATTTTGCACATTTTGTATTTTCCACAATTCCGTACGCCTCGCTCATTTTACATTTTATAAAAAGTATTAGGTTCAAAAAAGATAAAATGAAATTTTATAAACCAAAAACTTGTCTCAAGTTACAAGATTTTGATTAAAATTCACATGATATCATGTGTCATGTGATACGATGTACGATATAATATGCAATATGTACGATTGTTGCTAAAACATCTACAGTCTACAGAATTTCGTATGTTTTTTTCCAAAAGTATACATTTTAAAGTTTCTCAATTATTTTTCTATTTACCTGCCAAAAAATATGGAAAAAGTTTATTGCTGCTCTGTAAAAAAGAAGAAGAAGAAGAAGAAAAGTGGGGCAATTGTAAATTATAAATAAGTTATATAGTTATTTGTTGTTCCTGGAATTCCTTCAAAAAAAATTTCATGTGTGTAATGTGTACATTGTGCAGTGTTGTTGTACATCTTTCATCGTTCACTGTCATCGTCAAATCCCGCAGGATAAATTCATACCGTGTATGACTGAATTCAGAACCCAGCCTCAAAAAGTAGTAGTATTACTTTTTGGAAGAAACTATAGATTTTTCATAAACTGTATTCTAAAATGTCCCTGGATTATTATTATTATTTGGTCATGTACGGTATCTATGTATCCATGTCTACCGTGTCTACAGTCTACACATGAGGAAACATGGAAGAAAAATAGTTTTTCTACTTTTTTTCTTTGGTTTTTTGGCCTGCTGGAAGTGAAAAGTAGAGTAGATGAAGTAGGAAGCAGAAGGTAGAAAAAACAGAAAAATGTGTAGAAAAAATAGGAGGTGAAATAAATAAGACAAAGAAGAATGTTTTCTTTTTTCCTTCCGTGCTTTATATGTACCATGTACCACGTATGATGTGCATTGTACATTGTACATACATCGTACTTTGGAGCATCTAACTCGAGTCAATTGTACGAATGGTAGATTTGAATGTGACTAAAAGAAATATCCAACACATTCACAATGTACACAACACATTACATGCTATACTTGGTACTTGCATATGCGTGCATTGTAATCTACAAAGTACAATGGTTCTTTTTTTTTCTTTTATCGTCATTGTCATTGTCATTGTCAAAATACAGGATGCAAAACATTCCCATTTTTCCTTCTTGACGCTTGGGATTTGTGATATTTTTTCACGCGTAATTTGCGTAATTGGAATACTTTTTCTCGTCAAATTTGTCACGTGTACACTGTACAATCTACATTGAACACCGTTTTTGCCAAGTATGTTTACGTGCACTTGCATTCATAATATGTTTTCCCCTTTTCACTTGCATCCATCTCAAGAGGGTTAAATAAATAAAATGAGTGTAGATTAGAGAGTAGGGAGAGAAATTCTTCACTCTTCACTCTTCACCCTTTTCTTTCAATTTTTGTTTCCACCCTCTGTTTTCTACATGAGTGGACATTTAAATTGTATTTTTGTAAAACTAAACTTGTTGTCATTTAAAATGAACTTTTGTTTCCTGATGAATTTCCAAATACTGATCACGTACTTTTTACATCTAATTCTCATTACTTGGAGCTTGGTATTTGGAATGGAGTTTTCAAGTAGAAAATAAAAGTTAGTTCACGTATGTATTGGTGATCTTTTTTCTATTTGTATTATCATTTACCATACATTTAACATTTAACATGCAAGCATAGGTCTTGTACTCAGATATTTCTTAGATTTACACACACACCTATAATTTATAGATGTAAACTCTTTTATTCAGTGGCAGCTAAATAGTATAGCAAAGAGAAAAAATAAGCAGAGCCCGAGAAAAGAAAGGCAAGTAGAGCAGCAATTGGTTGTCTGTTGTCTGTTTCTGTCCAAGTTTGTTGTTGTTTTTGTTTTTGTTCTTGTTGTGTTTTGGTGGAAATGAAAAGACGTGGAAGTTGTAGATGGATAAATAGATGGATTTAGTTAGACTGTGGAAATGGAGGCGCAGATGTTGGAGAATGGAGGATGGGGAATGGAGAGTTGGAGGATTGGAGAACCATGATGTTGTAATTGAGAGAATAAACGATCCATTCATGCATCATCAGAAATGTATAGGGCTAGTTTTATTAGCCGTGTATTGCGTGCTCAACATTGAGATTAGTTTTCACACTTCCATGATCTTGAGCTCCAGTTCAGGCTCATACTTTTACTCCAACTGAAGCTATATCTTTCTCTTCCTAAAATGCAGATGTAAATACTACTGTGTACATAACAAAGCTACAAAAATACGGTTACACTACAAGTTCATGTGTATATTGTACATTATGTACTTTCTTATTCGCTCTCGAACAAAATCCAAAGACAAACACAACCAAGGCCACATCAACTTCCAAGTATGCACTATACATTGTACATCCGAAAAACGGTACAAAATGTAGTGTACTTATGTAGTTTCATGGTTCGTGGTTCATGGTACGACTCAGAATTCGGAATTCGGAATTTGGAGGTAAATCGGCGATAAAGAGTTTTGAGAACAAGTTATGATCAAGTTAGGAAAGGTTAAGCTGTAGGATAATGCTCAACGTTTGATTTCTTGTTGGTAGTTTCAATCCTTTAATAAGTAAATAAAGGAATTCCCTCTAATCCATAATCCATAAACCACAAGCCACAAGCAGAATCAAGACGGGATGACATAAACAGTTTTTTTAAACAAAATAATCTCCAATTTACTACTGGTATAATAATAATAATAATAGTATGCTGTATACTATAGTTGTTCATTATGCATGTTATACATATCTAGAATCTAGAACTTACTGACATATGTACAATGTACATTGTACATTGTAAATGTATGGAGTATGGATGAGCCTTTTGCCTCCTTTCCTTCCTCAATCCCTTCCACTTGTTCAGGCAGGGGAAAGATAAAAGATAGGCACTGAGTGAGCTGAGTGGAGCAGCAAAGGAGTGAACGAGTAAAAGAGTGAAAGAGTGAACGGGGGAAAACGGAAATCGAAAACGATAAAGAAATCGTTCAGAAACTCTTTAACTAGCAAACATTCATTTATTTCCTCTCCTTTAACTTGTTTCCACTTAGATTATTACATTGTCTCTGTCTCTGTTTCTATCTCAACTTGAGCTTTAGTTTTGTGCTTTACACTGTACATTGTACATAGTTTGAGCATGAAGCATTTCCATTTGATTCTCAAACCAACTTGAACAATTTCCATCCACAGCCACAACCAAACCAAACCAAACTAAACTACTTATATTCTGCTTATATAATGCCCAATTGTATAATGGACTCTATGCCTATTTGAGATATGGGTAGATGCAGAATTCAGAGTATGCAATATACATACATGTTATATCTACGTGCATTGTACATTGTACACTGTCCATCCTACACCGCTACATATTATTATATAAATAGTCAAGTCACTCAGTTTCAAGATCCAGGGAGACGTGAGTAAAGTAAAAGATCCGGTGACTCCGGCGTTCATTTTCATCTTCATCTTCTCCCGTTCTCACAGTACAAAGGGATTTCTTTTTCTTTTTCGTCCTTCCTCCGTATGGTTTTGTTTTGTTTTACCAGCATATTTATACTGGTAAGAACAATCTACAATGTGCGTTTTCCAAATCTCCTCCTTTGTTTTCACTTGAGATGCTTCATTAACTGATCTTCATGGGAAATAGAACAGAAGAATAGAGGAATTTTGCTCTGTTGTGAAATGAGTGGGGAGAAAAGACAAACATCAGTAAACTTACACAAGACATCGAAGGCTTCAGTGGAATGGAAACGAGGGAGAAATGAGCAAAAGAGAAGCAAGATACACATACACAAACACATTGATACAAAATAAGACACAAAGGGAAAGGAGGAGAAATTCATTTCAAGGTATATTTTTGTATACTGTTCTTAGAACAGTTTAGAGTGTAGAGTGTAACGCCTTTTGGATTTCCATGTACTAACTTTTTGTACTTGCCGGAATATGAGATCCTGAGAACCGACCAGCCATTGACCACAGTGTCAATTGTCAATGTGGTCAGTTTCTCATACCTCTACGGATAACTGATATGACTTTCCTTCTACTTTGTCAATTTGCCTTCTACTGTACAATCTGCAATGTACATATGTATAGATATTGTAAATTGTAAACGGATGAAATGACTGGTGAGCTTTTGCTTCCTTGCTCAATTTTTACCTTATTCAATACAAAAAGGAGTACCCAATAATGAAGGTTTTCTGCTCATTTGTGTAATTGAGCGCTCTTTGTGGATGTTTCTTCCACAGCATACGATATACTGTATTTTTACTGTAGTGTACGCATATTGTGACTGCGTGACAATTGAACGATCTTTGGTGATTTTTTCTACATTGGAAATTACAGAATGCGGTTTTAGCTTTGTAGTACGTTCTTTAAACTTGACAACTTTCAACCAGTTGTTTAAATTCCAGCTCTTGAGCCTTTTGGCTGAAGTGAATGACGGCGATTGTGAATGTGGACTTGTGTCTTGAGAAAAGATTGACAGAAAAAGACAATTGACACTGTACAGTGTACAGTGTACACTGTTCATGTACTTTGATAATTGACTCCCACTATTCTCTTGGATCTCGTAGCTCATTTTTATGTTGAAAAATCGTAAACTGTGAAGAGAGAAAAGAAAAGGCAAACTTGTTGTTTAAAGAGGGAAACTGTTAGTACACATTTCATCCATCTCGTATGATACCTTGTTGGAAAAATACTGTTTGCAAATTTTTATGTCATTTTGAATTTCAAAAAGGAGATACATTATAAACTTTACTACTGTATTAATGTTGCTGTTTACACTACAATGTACAGTGTACAATGTGCAAGATTGTTAAAAATACTTCGATTAGGTATCTTTGATTTTTTGATTTGTGTGTCGCCTCACAAGAGCTTGTAAAAACGAGTACATGATCAAATTAACTTGTAACTTTTGACAAACATTGAGACTATATGGACAGATACATAAAATAATAAATTGAGGCTCAAAGCTAAAAACTCAAAACTCAAATCTACGACATACTTTTTAGGATGTACAAAGTAACAGGGAACTGATGCGGAAGAATAGATGTGTGTGGCGCGATTTCTCCCCTGTATCTATATTTTTTATTGCACTCGTTTCAATCATGCGTGAGGCTCAACTGGTAAGAAATCTATCTCAAAATCTAGAGAATTTGACATTTTTCTTACCCTATTTCGTAATTCAGGGATCCACGCTTAAACACATATATTTGTGCTGGATCTTCAATCTCCAGTCTGCAATCTTCAATCTTCATGCTGATCCTGTTCTGTTCTTTTCTGTTCTGTTGCTGGTGGTGGTTGGTGATCTTCGTCTCTAGTCTCTAGTCTCTAGAGAGAAAGAATGCATGAGCAAAGGAATCAAGAATCAAGTCAAAAGCACACATATAATATGACATGTCCTCTAGATTCTAGATTCTAGATCCTGTAGATCTCGACTAATTCAAAGTGCATCTTTGGATGAAATTCCTATTTTTTCCCTGTCATTGCTTTTATTGATTTCTACTTCTCTATCAAATTTCGTACCGTGTTTTAGGGGTAGATCTAGATACTAGATACTAGAATATAGAATATAGAGTAACTTGGTGAACCAATGGAAAAAAACTTTGTTTGGAAAAAAATTGATACTGAAATTTGTGCACCAACAATCGTCTCGCATTTTTATAAAAATTCAAAAAACTCTATTATTATTATTTACAATATTATTCGAGAAAAGAAATCTACCTTGGGAGATAACATAACAATGTCGAATGTAGCAAAGCTATGTGGTGAGGCGAGTATTTGTATATAATAAATTACCATATTTTCCTAGTTAAATATACACGTACAACAAAAAATGCACCAGAAATCCGAATCAAACAAGAGCTACAAGCTACAGAAGTTTCTTCTTCTTTTTTTTACTAGCTTTGTTACAATTTGTCTGGATTTCTGAATATACTTGAAGAAAAATGTCATACCAGGATTTCCTTTTAGTTCTCTCATCCACGCATTTTCCCTTTCGTTATTTCGTTTTTCATTTTCCTTGTCATATCCATCTAGACATTGTCATTGTCATCTCCACTCTGTACTCTGCACTCTGCACAATCCAATGTCAATGTCATGAATCAAATGACGTGATGGAGCTGAAATGGAAGTTGTGCATTTGAGATAATGGAGATGGCAGATGGAGGTACAGATAGAAGATTTGCATGGTGAATTTGAGAACGTGCTAGAAAAAGAAGTTTGGGTTCAGAATTCAGTCTGAATGATGAAGGACGAAAGACGAAATAAGTAGAGAAAAAGAGACATAGACACACATGAAAAAAATCCAAACCAAGATTCAGAATTTGTTTCCGTTATTTCCGTTTGTAGATATATTCAAGGACAAACTGCATCACATCAATATCAAGATCCTATTTGTACCTATATACAGTAGCAGTGCAATTCAATTTTTTTCTGCCATTTATATGAATACTGTATTTTCTTTTTCTATTTCCACTGATACCCAAACCTCTTCTTTTCCCCTTCTTTGGCTGTCCTCTTCCTCTTCCAGTTTCAGTTCCAGTTCCAGTTCCAGCTCCAGTCTGTTCTATGTTGTCACAGTCTTATCTTACTATAGTCATTGATTTTCCCAAGAAAATAAGACTCAAGACTACAAGAAGTCACCGCATATTGTCTCTTGTCTACTGTTTACAGTCTACTCTGTCATCTGTGAATTGTGAATGGTATAAAAGTAAATGAATTGAATCAAGAAAAATTCCTCTTCTATCTGTATCTAGTTTCCTCCAACTTGTCCTGTTTTCTGCAAAGAAAATACTTAATACAAAAAGCTGAGACCGTAGTAGTACTTTTATTATAAATATATAGTTGACGGTTGAAGGGCTCTTGATTTTTTGCAAGTATGGAGGATGGAGAGAGTAGAGTAGAGTACAGTAGAATAGAGAATGATAGCAAGTAATCCAAATGAATCTTGGTTGGTGGGCGTAATATCTATGTCTACTGTACTTGTGGTCCAGTTACATAAACAGGCCATTCCATTTCAATCTGAAATCCTTTTTCACGGAATGAAAGTAGAAAATCTAGGATATCTGGACTCTGGGCTCTGGACTCTAGAATGTGGCATGTGGAATGTAAGCTTCAACCCACAAATTCTGATTCACTCTGATTGTAGGAGGAAAAGAAACTTTTTGCATTTATTTGTGTCAAATAAATCTTGATATCATCAAGTGGAATAAGGACGGTTGCTCCGGGGAATTCCCTAAATATTACCTGTACTACTCTGTACTCTGCACTCTGTGTAATGTGTAAAAGTATTATATTATGTAGGTTATCTACTTGTGTATTTATGTATCTACCATCTACCATCTACAACATTGCATTGTTGTTGTTGTTGCTCATTCCTCTCTGTCTATTTATTTGTATATATGTAAGTATGTACAATGTAAAAGGAGACCGTAGACCTTTCACATTTCTATCTATCTCAGCCCTCCCAACCCCGTCGTCCTCTTTGATGCTTCTAAACTGTGAAAGTTGAGAGTTTTCACAAAACTTGAAAACATTATGCAAAGTTTTCAAACTTTTCCAGACACAGATAAATTCTTAAAGTACTTTCTTCCAGGATTCAGTTTAGGCTTGAGCCTTGAGTCTAGAGTCTAGAGTCTAGAGTGTCTTGAGTCTTGAATCTTGAGCTAACCTCAACTAACTCTTAAAAAGTAAAAAGTATTTCTTCATTTATGAGCTAAATTACACGGATATTAGTCCACAATCCAAAAAGTACCAGAAATTGTTTTACTCTTTTTTCCTCTAGTAAACTCAAAACCCAAGTACCAAAATTATTATTATTACCATTGTGTATTTGCAACACCTTTTCCTTCGTTTCTTTGGCACAATTTCCAAATGTCTTGTCTAAATGTGTGTAGGATGTAGGACAAGATACAAGATGAAATTGGAAATAGGTAACCTATAAATGAATTTTTGTATAAGTTTTAGATTCCACATTTGAGAATCTATTCAATTTGCACATATTATGAATTAAAAGATGAACGAACAGGAAAAATGCAAAAGGAATATTACTATTTTTTTTTGAAAACTCTGCTAAAGCTTTTCTAGTTTTACTTGATTCACCATACACCATAGTTTCACTCATATAGCTTATTCTAATACCTCGTTCGTTTCCTTTCTCATTCAAAAGGAAGGCTGTTGATTGTTCATGTGTTTTTGAGTTGAAGAAAATGAGAAGAGAGGATAAGAGAAGAGAATGTTAGAGTAGGTATAGAGAAAGTGGTTTTTCTATTCACACGTTCCATGTTGTCTAGCTAATGCTGAATTTGATGTGGCTGACACTGACGTTGAATAGAAAATAGAAAACCAAGGAGAAGGGAAAAAACAGAGGTGAAAATAGAGAGTAAGTGGGTGAAAACTGGTGAAAGTAAAATGAAAAAGCAGGGGAAAGCATTGTTGTATCTGTCTAACAATTCTATAATATATGAAGATGCTGGTATACTGTATACAGTGTATATGGACAGAGAATTGATGTTGAAGTTTGTAGAGTGGCGGAAGAAGAAAAGAATATAGGATTCAATTCTGTATAACCATCCACAGGAGTTGGCATTGGTTTAGTCTGAGTCTGAGCCTGAATGTGATATGATAGGTGAATGTTAGCTGTTAGCTTAGAGGGGGAAAAATGATTCCTTCTCCATCATCATAGTCATGGATGGCAGATATAAAATCCCGTCGTTTTTCTCTCTTTCCGTGAAAAATGCAATCACTTTATTTTATTTCTCATCTCTCTCTCCCTCTTTTTCTCACTTTTGTCTTGTTCTTCTTCTGCTGCTCCTTTTCCTTTTCCTGTTCCTTTTCCATCTTGCATTTACTCAGACCTCAGACTCTCAACTTTTCACAATGTGTTTCTTAAAATGAATTATTATAAGCTGCCCCATCCGATTCCCTTGGAAAGAACTGGAGAGCTTCTTAGTTATTCAAGATGGAAATTTTTTATTGTTATTTTTTTCGTTGCTTAGTCTCTTAGTTTTTACCATATTTTACAATATTTTCTTCCTGCTTTAAAAGTACTACTTCTTGGTTTTTTCTTCCAGGTTTTAGTTTTTCACTAGCTCCGCTCAGCAGATCATCCTTGTCATTCACTATTTTTGCTACTCGCATACTTCTTGGCTCTTAGCTCTTGGCATTCATCCTCCTGTTTACCTTCTATTTTCCAGGCAAATAATATATACACAAAATACAGTATAAAGATTAGGGTGGCCCAAAAACCTAAAGTTG
>JABASP010001015.1:0-35823 GCA_019776565.1 Sminthurinus signatus | reverse complement strand
ATCTTGAATCTTGAACAGGTCTTTGTAATGTAATGGAATGGAATGTAATGGCGGTACCTATGTGTGAGTATCTCTATGTACTTCTCCTATAGCTTCTCAATTTTATTACTAATACTCATCTCCAGCAGCCACCAGCAGTATTATATACTACATACAACATACATCATCATTATTACCACTATGGACCATCATCATCATTATCCAGCAGGTAATCACAAGATATTGAGATAGACAAGGAGCTGCAAAATACATACTCAAAATTCAAATGAACCATCAACCATCAAATATGTCAGTAGTAGCATGAAGTATGAGTGGTGGAGTATGGAGTAGTCTTATTAGCATTTCTCTTTGTTTATCTTTCCTAATTCAAGTCCAAATAAAAACCACCATTTCCTACTCACTCTCCTGAATCCTGTATTCGGTACAGAAACAACAGATTTCCCATCTTGTTTTTTATAAACTCAATATAAATTGCAGGCATGATACATGTACAGAGCCGAAAGCTTTTAATTTTTTAATACAACAAACGCAAAAAACTGACACTAAAAATTAATTTCTAATCAATAGTACATAATATTATGTAGTATGGAGGATGGAGGATGTAGTTCAGGAAAATAGTAAAAAAAGAAGAAGAATCTCAAGAAAAACAGACCACATGCGGACTATGAGTGAAAGACAAAACAGGTAAAAAAAAATTAATAACTATATGAATACAAGCTTTTCATTTTTGATTCATTCTCATTATCTTTTTGAGACTATATGAAAATGAAAAGGTCTATGGAAAGTACTAAGTACTAAGGGCTAAGGACAAGCTACAAAGTTCACACACACTAAAGCAGTTTAGAGTATAGACAGTAAATTGAACAGACTATATGAGCTGTGAACATACAACTTGTGTAAATGATGAATGGTGAGTGAGGGAAGAGAGAAGAGACATATGCTTAACATGCTCAAGATGAAGATGAGAAGACGAAAGTCCACAGTGGACACGTTTGGGAAGGTTATATTGTTTTGTTGTGTTTTTTAGTCGTGGACGTCTATTACTATCAAGTCACGATAGTTGCCTCTTCTTCTTTTCATCTTCATATTCTCTACATACTGTATATTATCATTGTCTTGTTCTGTTCACAAATCCATGAGTATTATAATTTATAATATATAATATTGTATTGATATCACTGTGATCTGCGATGCTCAATGCTCGTGCTTTGCCTTGTCGTAGAATATATATATAAGAAAATACATAGGCAGATACATACTTGCTTTTGTATTACAAATTATACTGTATCTTGTGTATTGTGTATGCTAAAATTCTATCTTCTATATTCTATTCTATATCCACTAGCAAATTACAAAATAGAAAGGTGAATGTGAAAAAAAAGGCTGCGAATCATTATGAAGAGGATGAGAAGAAGACGTTCACTAGTTGGAGACGAAGACGAATAGTGTTGAGAGTCAAAGGATTATGGGCCAGACAGACAGACGAGCAAACATGTACATTGTACATTGTACATATAATAGACAATAAGCATATACTTTATGCAAAAGGAAAGAGACACACAGAACATAAACACAAACACAAACAGACACAGACAGACTTTTGGGCTTCATAATTGGAGATGAGTCAAAACTCCGCCTGAATTCATGACTATTATTTTTTTGGTTGGACTTTATTAGTCGATACTTTGGCGAATTGAAATTGAAAATGAGAAATTGGTAAAGTGGTGGTGAAGGGGTACATCTTCATTTTGTATTTTGTATAGGCTATTTACCATTTACTTGTATTCAATATGGTTCAATATGGTATCTATGATGTGTAATGTGCATGATATCAAATATCAAAAACATGTCTGTCTCATCCCTCTCATCATTTGTTTGTAGTTTGTAGTTTGTACTATAGTATATGAAAAGGAACATCTCCTTCATTCATAGTTCATAGACTGTATAACATTACACTACACAGTACTATATTACAGAGTACAGAGTACAGAGTACAGAAGACAGAGAAGAATGGGAAGAACTTTCTCATTTTTTTTGTGAGTGTGTGCGTGTGTGTCCATTCACAATTAGAAATATGATCATCTCAGGACTATACACAAAAGACTATTCGTTATTCCTCTATCTGTAATCTTTTTGATGTACATTGTTCATTGTACATTCATGTTCTATGTTCAATGTTCAATGTAGGCAAAGGCCACAAATAGAAAAACTGAACGAGTGAGTTTAGTATTTACTACACCTAAGAGAAAGAAAAGATCACGCCCGCACATAGCTCATTACCTATGCGTACTATACCCTTCCTTTTTATCCTTTATTCACAATTCACAATATTATTTATCATATTATTATCATATTATTAGTGCTGAAAATAAAGCATACTTATTAATTATGTGTTCAAAATATAAAATATTACATTATGATCTGATTAATTATTAATAATAATTATGCTTACAGTAAAAGAAAACTATCTAAATCTATACACATGACATAATATGACGATACTTTGTATGAAAACTAGATATCAATTATCAATGTTCTGAAATTCCCAATTCCCAATACATTCTAAAAATGCATACATTGTCCAATTTACTTACGTCTTACGTCCTTCATTAATAATGTTGATCAATAAATAAATATATCATAATATATTATATATTATACACTATTTTGGTATCTGCTCAGCTGATTTTCATAATTTCTTGTGAATTGAGAATTCACCCATCCTGAACAATATTTCATAGATTCAATCATCAATCATTCACAATGCACTAGACACAGCTCATTGAATATTGAATATTGAATATAAATTGATTATTTTCTAGACTCTGCGGATTCTAAATTGGCTGAAGAATGGAAAACATTATTTGGAATTTAAAAGGTATTCTTTTTTTATTTTTGTAACAAACCTGATCTATTGTAAACTCATGTACCATATATGCATTTATTTAAACTTCCTATATGATTTTCTTCCCTTTAAAGAACTTTTCAATGGGGCGTGTATTGTTTTTTAACGTTTAAGCAATTGGAATAATCAAACAATATTTCATAATACAAATACAAATAATACTACAAAAGTATATGCAAACTTTTCAAGATGTGTGTAAATGTATTAACCGCAAGTTTGAGTTTTTACTTAAAAACCGACACATGTACAATGTACACATGTGTAGAGTGTAATTCTGTCATTCTTCTTTTCTTGTACTTGTATTATATTTTGTATTGTGTATGTGTGAACGTGATATACATATACATGATACGCATTGTACGATATTATTTGATTGTTCTGTATTCTATATTCAATATTCAATCAATATACAAGTGACTAGCAATTACATGTTACATGTAGCTATTTCATAGCATTGCAACGGATTGCAGTGATCATGAAATGTGAAATAAGAACAAAACTCTCATATCATGATGTACAAGCAGTTGACTTGCTCATTCACTCACTCACTCATTCATTCATTCATTCCTTCACTTACAGATTGTGATATAGGCGTTTTCCTGTGGAAACTCAAGGCGAACAATTCAGAATTCACAGAGACAAAAACAAGAGATAAAGAATCTATAAAATGTGAAATAACACATCATTATTGTTATTATAAATTTAAAGTATTAGACAATCCCTGAATACTGAATGCAGAATACACGAATGAATGAATTCATAAATGAATGAAGGATTCAAAGTCGTAGTCAACTTCCCTCAATCATCTGTATCAATAACATTCAACATTCGATACATAATAAATGTAACATGTATAAAGCGGTTTGTACTTTGTACTAGTAAAATGTGTAATTCTTACCTATTTTGTACAAAAATGTGTACTTTGTACAACTACACAAACTAACTATCGTAATTTTTATAGGATTTCCTTATAGTTTGGTTTGGTTTGGTTTGATTTGGTGGGGTTTGGTAATTCAGTTTTTTTTTCTGATTTCTGACACATGTTACTTGGAAATACTTGGGATTTTTGCTTGTACATTGTACATTGTACATGTTGAGGCATCTCAAGTCTCAGATCTGAGTATCACAGATCACAGCTAGTAGCTAGTAGCCGCCATATCAATCAGATAATTTTATGATTGAGAATCAAGACTCAAGATTCAAGACAGATCTATCAGTTCAATCGAGCGAGTTATATTACTCACTATTGTCAAATCATAATGATGGTCCACTGCACACTGCACACTATTACAAAGTACAAACTGCTCAATATATTATACAATACAGTATACAGGCTGAACAGTTTCTACAGATATTTGTATATTACATCAATATAAAACAGATTAAAAATTGAGATACATATAATACATTTGACTCTTTTGATGCCAATGCCAACTTAAATTGTACATGTCTAATAGGCTCAGACACAAGACACAAGACAGAAAGATAGACAGAAATCAAAGGATAAAATAAAAACTATAAAAACACGTTCATTATACATTATAAACATATTGTTACATATTACACTCAGGGATAATGTTAAAAGGCAAAAAAAAAGTAAAATGAAGACGGAGGCTTTTAAGACTACATATTTTGAGTTTTGAACTGTAGCCTTTTTATTTTGTAGTACACATTTAACGTGTAAAGTGTAATGCTTACCTACTACTCCCTTACTACTTACCTACAGACTTGAGATATCGAATATCGAATATCGATGAACAATAATACAATACAATACATAATACATGGGAGGATTTTCGCCGTCAAAACATTAATTGTTCTACCAAATGAATTTGAATGTGATTGGATGATGATTTTGAGAACAGAGACTTTTGAGACTCGAAACTCTGATTTAAAAATTTAGCATGGGAAAATCCTATGTATATAAATGTGTTTGTGCTTTGTACTATGAAAAAAGTCTATGAATAAATGAGACCATGAAAAACGAGAGAGGATATGGAGCATCTTATTTTATGCGTATTCATTCAATATTACGTAACAGTGTAAACTACATCTTACATCTTACATATTATACAATGTGTATATATATGTATACAATATTTTTATATGCATGCGGATTCCTCTTGATTTTTGATGCTTCTGTTGATTCCCAACTATTATGCACGCTCCAAATTCCCATTATCTTGTAAATCTTTTTGTATACCTTTTGTTCCCTATAATGGCATTATTATTGCACACCAAACACTCAATAGACTGTTCATTTCGTCTCCAGTACATTATTATATAATTATATAATGCAGAGTAAAACATGTACAATGTACAATGTACATTGTACATGCACCATGAATTCATAGACAATAATACGCATATCTATGTATTTATTGTATATATACAATATACAGCATATATACAATATACAATGTAATCCAAGATTACTTTTAAAGTTGAATCTGAATCAGAATCTGTGTGTAGTAAATTTCTGCCAATTGTTGTCTGATTTATCGTATTCTTATTTCTTATTCAGTTATTCTTATTCTTACTCATGTTCCTATTCGTACTCCAACTCGTATTATGTTTCTGTTTCTTTTGGAAGCTTTGGAAGCTTTGGAAGCTGATTCTCCACACAGGTAAATATGCACTTAAATGAATGAAAAAGATGTATAGATGATTCAGAATATGCTGAGTGCAGAGCAGGCCAACCAGTAAAAACTAAAACCAGTGAGAGTCAGTCCTCAGTCGTACAAGTTCTCTCTCTGCCCTGCTCCCTATACCTACAACTATAACAATAACAACAACAATAAAGGTAATAATATCTGCATGTACGGATTAAAGTATTAGACCAAAGATTAAATGTAACAGTAGTCCTCTGTAATATATTCAGTTACATCAGACATGAGACTTCCACAAGTACGATCTACAATCCATGAGACATGCAGAATTTTCCATCCATACTCTGTTGAACTAGTGGTTGAATTTTAATCCTTGTTTTTCTTGTTCTTGGTTCTTGTCATTATTCTTGCTCCTATTGTATTGTTGTTATTATTATTCTATGTATAGTTGGGAGGTTAAAGGTATTATTATGTATTATGTATAGGATAGGAGAAGAATAACAATACAAATAACGAATAAGACTTTGTGGTCGTGATGGTCCTTGTCTCACTAAGATTGAGAATCAAAAAGTTGAGAGGCAGGAGGCAGGAACAACAGGCAACAGGCAACAGGCAAGGTAGGGGAAAAAAACAAAAGTGAAAGAAAAGAATCTAGAGTGAGATACACATTGTAAATACCAAATACCAAATACCGTAAAATGAAACAATATTATCTTAAACTTATTTCTTATTTCTTATTTGGGATGTCGTCTTTTTTGGTCTTACATTTCTCACAACGTGTAGTGCGTAGTGCAATGATTTATTTTTGTTTGATAAACAAGTCGTGTAAAAAGCATTCAAAAGCATCACAAGTTTAGTTTTTAGATTTTAGACATTAAACTTTATTTAAAGTTTGGAGGTTCTTCTCAAATGATAAATGACAAATGGCACACAAAACTGTAATTATCTTGCATAACTGATTTGCACAGAGGAGACTGTACAGTGTACGCGCTAAACTAAAGAAACGTGGACCGGATGGAAGGTATTGCATGGTAAACGGTAAAGGGTAAACGATATGATTCCACATGGATGTGGAAATGAAAGGACGAAATTCCTGATTACGTGTACGCGCGTTCATAAAAGCTCTTTATTACATACTCTTTAAATATAATCAATGATCGAATGACGATTTTGAATTTTGATGGCTGGAATTCAGCATTCAGGTACAAGTTGCACAAATGGTATTCCAATGTGTCTTTTCCTCTCTCTTCTAATTTCTTGTGTGATATAAATAATGAATAATAATAAAAAATAGGAGAGAGAGAGACAGAATGAGAGATGGTTAGACAGTAGACAGTAGATAGATAGATGGATAGAATAGATAGGATGCATATTCATTCATCTATGACTGTGACACGTCTCTGTCACGTCTTCGACCTAATTCTTCAATTCAATTCCATTCAATTCAACTCAACTCAATGTACAAAGTACAATGTACACAGACTATAAAAAAAGATCAAGCCGTTTTGTTGTGGTCGGGGTAGAGACAAAAAAAAAGATTGAGAGAAGGCAGAAGGCAGAAACTACAGAATACAGAAAGACAAGGTAATGAGCTACACGCATAACTATTTACTATAGACTGTAGACTGTAGAATCTAGACTGTAGTATAGGATGCAAGATACATAATATATAATAATTGCAAGTAGTGGGAGGGTTTACTTATAGATATTTATATAAAAAATACAATTACAATTTTAAACATAAAAATTTTCTGTTATTCTCATTCCCTTTCTCAATCTTTTCGTATAATGTGTAATGTGCAATACATAATACATAATATGTAATACGATTCTCTCGATCCTCCGTTCTCGAGTCTCGAGTCTTGATTCTTGGTTCTTGATTCTAGGAATGTGGTAAAGAGTAAAGAGAGGGAGAGAAAATACATGCATAAAAACGAGGCACATGTCTACTCAGCTATGAATTACGACTACAGGTTACAGGTACAAAGTACAGAGTGCAAAATACAGCTTTTAACTTGGATGATGTAACTCTGTAAGATACAGTCATAAGAGATAGACGAAATGTATCAAAATTGACTTTTTACATAGGTTTATAGTCTATACATAGGACATTAGTGCATAGTGTTACGTCAATGTGAAAAAATACTTGGAACATATTTAAGACAGTGACTTTTGAAGTTGAAAGGTACAAAACTGGATCAAACACTTTTTTCTTTATTCTTTCTTGAGACACTTGAGACTTGAGACACAATAAAAATAAACATGAGCTTTCATCCAATTACAAGGAGCAGTCAACAGTCAATATTGATTATTTATTGATTCAAGAACCAAAAGAACCCTCACATAGTTCCTGATGAGTGATGAATGATGAAGGATGAGGAAATGTAACTATTTCCATTCAAATTCAAACCCGCTGGGTATTCTCTACAACACGTTGCAAAGTTACAAAATTTGATGTAGTTTATTTCGGAATGTGATTGTTGAAATCCTGTTGAAAGTTGAAAGTTGAAAGAGTTTTACCTTTTACTTTTTACCACAAAGTACAAAGTATTTTAATTTAAAAAAAAGTATAAACCATCAGCAAACAATTTTACTATGCTCAATGCTTTTGGATCGTTTAGACTGTAGACTGTAGACATGTTCTCGACTCAAAACGAGAACTTTCTTTTGTTTTGATTTTTTGATACATTTTCTTTTTTAAAATATAATATATGATTCCTCATATTTCATTTTTCATATTTTAGTCTTCAATCTTCAGACTAAAAAGGAAGGACTTGAGACTAGAAGCTAGAATCAAGTACAAAGAAATCAAATTTATAACAATTTGTTCCTCACCCTCCATCATCTTCCTTGTTCTTGATTCTTGGCTCTTGATTACAATTTATTATTCACGACAAGACATGAGATGCTTATTTACACTATAAGATGTTAAATGTATATCTGTATTATGTAGTGTTTTGTTCTCACCGCTGTTTTCTTTTTTTTCCCTCCTTTTGTTTTTATTTTGTGTTTTATATTTTGTGTGTTTTACTTTTTGCTCCATATCCTATTATTATTTTTGATTGTAAAATTATGTGAGTGTGTTTTCACACTTTTTATCCTCTTCCTTGTCTTAATTTTCTCCATATGAAATCATACTAGACAGTACAAAGTAGGCAGTAGGCAGTACACATCACATGTGTTTAGTATTTAGGCTACAATCTACAATGTGCCAGGACTTGGTATTTGGTATGTGGAATGATTTTAGTATCAAAAGTATCAAGTATCATAACAGTGAAAATTATACAGGAAGCATAATATTTACTATTTTGTGGGCACGTTCTCGCAAAACCCTCAAGTTAGCACTCTTTTTTTTTGAAGTAATTTGAAGGATTCTGGCAATGCAATATCCAATCTGAATTCTAAATTCTGAAAACAAATGTGCATCTGTATTCTGTATTCTGTATGTATCATATATATCATATGTATGTAAAAGTATACTAAAATGCTTTATATATATAAAATATATTTAGGTTTTGTACGTGTCCAAGTTCTAAGTGTAAAGTGTAGTAGTTTTCATTTTCATTTTCGTTTTCATTTTCCACATTGACTCGTTTTGATCATACAGCGATAGAGATAGAAGGTACAAGATGTACTTATGCATTACATCTTACATCTTACACCTATACATTATACATTCTATATTTCACTCCTGTTGTACATTTAAATTGGTTATATTTGGCTACGGCTTCATACTTCATACTTGATACAATATTATAAAATAAGAAGGGATCACGTACACTGTTTTCATTGCATGGCCTCTCACGTCTCCTCTCTTTCATTCATTCCTTCGTTCATTCATTCTCCTTTTAATTTCCATCTTGATTAAAAGTATCCATATCTACACGAGACGCTTGTTTCATCTCAGATCTCAGAACATACACCATATACTACTAAACACTACAGACCACAGACTACACATTACACATCACACATACCCCAACACAAAACACAAGTATGCAAACTTCTTCAAAAATCAAAAAGGGAAAGCACACGGTGCTATAATAATCATCATCATGATAATAATAAGAATATTTAGAAACAAAATATGGTATTTTTGTATAAATGAAAATGAAATGCAACTACTAGCTACCAGCAGAAAAAAATATACAAGAGATGTTATCTCAAACCTCAAATGTGAGATTCCATTTCATAGTTCATACTCACTAATACACGTACATAATACATAATAATAAGCCTCTCTTTTTCTCTCCATCCCTAAGATATTTCTATTCTCGATGCTTGATGCTCGATTCTCGATTAATTGTACGATATACTACAGACTACAGACTACAGATGCTACATATTTTATATTTTTACTCTCGTTACATGTTTTACACGTTTTCCCTTTCAGCAACAAAAACAAAAGGGTATACTGTACGAGTCGATTATTTTTCAAATAAATAACAAGATATTTGGTATTTGGTCAAAACTCAAAACAGTAGTCCAAAATAAAAAAGAACAGTAGACTTTAGACTGTAGACTGTATAGATTGTGGAGTAGGAAATAAATGAAAAGGAAAATGAAAAGGAATGGATCATGGACATGCATCAGCAAACAGGTAAATCATAAAATTAGCAACCATCAACAGCAACAATATCCTTAAAAATGATACATGATAATGAGTTTAATTGAACCTCTACCTTAATTTGTCTCACTTACAGCTCTAAGCTATATGCACAAAATACAAAATGTAACATGTAAAATGGGGCTTGAAATACATATCAGTAACATAGTGCAGTAATGCAGAATTTGACTGTGACTGTTTCATGATGAAGTCATGCTGTACCGCAAATTCGGCAGTCTAAAATCTAAAGTCCTGAATATATTGAGAATTGAGAATTGAGAATCTCAATTTGAGATGTAGGATTGAGATGAAAACGTGCCACAATCGAGAATTTGGCAATCGAGAAAGAACATGACTTTTTATTATGTACACTGTACATTGTACATATTTTTCTGTGGTTAGGTTTGTGGATGAAAGAATCAAAACTGGAGCAAAAAGTAAAAAGCAAAAGCAAAAGTGTAGAGGAGAGTGATGGTGATAGTGAAAAATGAACACACGACACAGACATAGACATGAGACATGGCCAGACTGAACCACGGAGAGCAAGAGAGAGAGAGAGAGAAAGAGAGAGAGAGAGGATTTAATGAAGAATCGTCATCATCCCAGGAGCAATGAGAAGAAATGAATGAATATGTATAGAATGTATAGAATATAGAATATAGAAACATATTATAACTACCGATTCTTATATAAAAACTTTACAAGTGTCCAACTAGTTATATTCTGTATGTTATATACGATATACCTATGTGATATAAAGGGCGTGTGCTCTCTTTTGAGTTTTGAACTGATCGTCTCTCTTGTCTCTTGTACTAAACTCTTTTCTCATGGTGATAACAATGAGAAAGAAGCACTCGCGTATTTATCATACATGTACAATGTACAATGTACAACGTAGATGAATATTGATATTGTTATTATTCCTATTTTCTATGCAGCTACATACTACATATTGGTTTTGGTTTTGGTTTTGGTATTTGTAAATGATTAGTAATATTGGGGTGGTAGAAGCAGAGTGCGTCTTATTTACATGTTTTTTACTTTGGCTTGGTTTTGATTTGGTCCAAGATCCAAGATCCAAGATCCAAGAACATCAGTTTCAAGTGAGAAGATGGTAGTGCATATCATGTACATATACATTTACTTTTGTAATGATAATGGATGTGTGTACTGTGTAATTCTTGATTCTTGATCCTTAAACGACTTACGCAATCAAGAGAGTACTTCACACGTAGATACATACATAGTACATATTTACATACATTCCACTCTCATAACATAAATAATCGAGTCTTTTATCAATCTAGAGAGGAGAGAGGAGAGAGGGAGAGAGAGAGAGGGAGAATGAAAGCTATTCAGGTGTAATAGACAATTAAATATAGGAACAACGTCTTACGTCTTACATCTCACATCTTACATTTCACATCTTATGAGAGTAATGGAGGAGGAGCAGCTTGAAATGTAACTGAAAAAGGATACATGATACCACACATAATATCGATACATTATGCATTATACTATCTACTTACAATGTACAATCTTCACGTAACTGTGTGTGTGTTGTTCCCGCCGCTGTATCGTATGTTTTGTAAAGCGTCCTAATACTCTTACTGCTTACTGTAACAATTCACACACACACACACTATGAATGAAAATGAAAGTACAGAGAGACATTTCGGTCACTTTTTATCATCATCCAAAATACTAAATACTCTGGTTTGGTTTGGTTTCTGTTTATAGCTCACCACTCACTACACATTACAAACTTCTTGCAATGTACGTAATAAGTAATAATGATGATAGTTTTTATCTTGTGTATATCTGCTGTCTTTTACCCTCTTTTTTCTCCTATTATTATTATTATTACAAATTTCAGAATTGAAAGTACAAAGTACACGACTGCCGGAATATGGAGTATGGCGTGTGGAGTATGGAAGCTTTGGGCTATTTACAATTTACAAAATACTCTGTTTGTGATTTGTGATACCGTCAAACGTCAAGCGTCAAGCGTCAGTCGCAATTCGTCAGTAATAACAATTTGAGAAAAAAATACATTAGATATGATATACCTTTTCTATATTGAGGATTGAACATATACATTATACATGAAAAAGAGCTTGGAGCTGAAAGATTGAAAGTTTTCATCCCGTACTTTTACTCACTGTGTCTTGATTTAGCTGGTTTAGCTGTAACCTGTAACTGGCTGTGTCTACTTGCATTAGATACTTGAGGTGTTGAAAATGATGCAACTCTTGAGTCTTGAGTCTTGAGGATTTGGGGTATTTTTAATGGGTTTAAGTACAAATTAGAGGCGCAAGAGATAAGAGACTCGGTCTGTCGGTAGTAGACTCTCGACTCTAGACTGTCGGCAATCGGTCATGGTACAAAATACAAAATACAAATGACAAGAGACAAAAGGCAAAACAAATGAAGTTTGTATTAAAAACCTTAAACGTATTTTTGTAATTCTACACTATAAACTTACTCTTGTGGTTACTTGTACTTTTTATGCATGCGAGTTTATACTTTTATGAACTATGACTGTACACTGTTCACTGCACAGTTACAATTTACAATTTACAATAAATGGGAAGAGTTTTCTTAATACTTACAACGTACAATGTATAGTGTACAGCTCATACTTATCGTATGATGGAACTGAAGCTCGAAGAGACTTGTGACTTAATTGTGATGGGATTTTTAATGTTTGATTTTTGAAATGTGTAATGATAACCATATGAAATGTGTTCAAGTAATATTATGGTGATACTAGTGATATTAGTAGTAATAATAATAAGAATAAGTTCTTGTGGATTGTGGATTATTGAGAGATTCCTGTGTCAGCGTGCCAGCTACCACCTTCCACCTTCCACTAAACAATAATCATCATAACATGTGTAATGTGTAATGTGTACCGCACGAGTATAAGGTATGAGGTATAAGGTATAAGGTCCATCTAAATCTAAATTATGTGTGTATCCTCTATCTTCTTGCCACCAAAAATTCTGTGTTTTTGAATTTGAGTTTGGAGTGGGAGAAATCTCAGTTTATGTGTAATGTGTATGTATGGTACTGTGTCAACAGAATCAGAAATCACAAGTGAAGAACAGAGAACAAATGTACATAGTACATATTTTTCGCACCATTGTAATTACTACTAGAAAAAGTTGGATTATTACAATTATTCTTATGTCTTATGTTATGCGTTATGTGTATTTCTATCTCTAATATCTCTAGAGTCTACAGTCTACAGTCTACATGTATCATATTTATGATGATTTCATATTGTGCGTCTGTTCACGTACTAGCATCTAACATCTAACATCCTTCACGGTCCTCGTTCCTTTCCCAATACGTGCAATCATTTTTGCCCAGAAGAGAAGCGACCAAAGAGACCAAAGAGAGAGAGAGAGAGAGAGAGAAAGAAAGAAAGAAAAAGAAGAGAGAGAAACTCAATTCAACTCACCTCACATTTATAATTTAGTCGTCGTCATTTTTTGGTTTTTTGTTTTCATTCTAAGATTTTGTTTCACATTTCACATCCGTACATGCTACATACGTACGTGCCACGTACAGTGTACAGTGTACAACGTACAAGTGAGTACACTGCACCGAGCACATTATACAAAATACGCAAACATGTAAAATCTCTCTCTCCCTGAGGAAGTTCCTCAATCCTCAATCCTCAATCTTCCGTCTCAAGTTACCTCATGAATGAGTTTACATCGTCTGACGTACGCCGTCGCATATATTAGAATTTTTGTGGGTATCTAAATACTATCTATACTTCAGATACTTGGGCATGAAAACCAAAAAAAAAGCCAAAATATCATACATGACTGTAAGTCATTCAAATCAAGAGTAACATGATCTTTCTCCTGTGTATTGTACATATATATTTACTTTTTCTTGTTCGTCGTCGTCGTCGTGGTCTTCCTCTTCTCATGATGGAATGTGCAACCATGTACTTGTTTCTGATCAAATTTCCTAATTCTTTGTATTTTTACTTGTACCGGCATGTTTATTTGTTTGGATGTGTAGAGTGTAAACTAAGCTAGTCGTTTGTCATCCATCTATCTTCCATTGTGCATACATCAATGAAAAGATCAACAACTATACATAGTACATATCTGTGGAGTGGACAGAATCAAAAATAAAAGTAACTTCTTATATAACTTTCCAACTTTGCGTTTGAGTTGGGAGTTTAGAGTTTTGAGTTTTGAGCGTCCCATGTCTCATGTCTCATGTATAAACCTTTATGTTTGTATATACAAAAAAAAGAAGAAAACAAGGAAAAGAATTTGAACGTTTTTTGAGCTTTTTTCATGCACGTAGAAAATTTGATGATACAAAATACAAAATACAGGCAAAAAAGACAGGACGGTAGGGCAACGTGAGATGTAAGAGTGAAGAGTGAAGAGGGAAGAGTAAAAAGAGTGATAATGTAGTATAAAGTTGTGTATTTAATACTTTTTGATAAAAGTGAGCAAATGTACATTGTACACTGTAAGTATGCTCGTTAATGCAGGGTAATGAGTTTAATCTAATGAGTTTTTACAAACTGCATGTTGTGTGTGTGTACTCTAAATAATTGAACTGTCTGACTGATAGGTCTACTGAGTGTCTTGTGTGATTTGAAGCTCAAGAGCTGAAACCAGTGAATGTCTTCATCTTCATCATTTATGTGTAATGTGTAATATGTAGGATGTAGGCACTAGGCACTACTCTCACTTGTCTCCCTCTCTCTCAAAAATTTCTTGCTCCGATTTTTTATCGACTTCTTCTGCTCCTTCTTCTATTGTACTTTGTACTCTTCTCTTCTGTTCCTCTTCTGTTCCTCTTCTCCTCTTCTTCCACTACTTTTTAGATGAATGTGAGTTGATGGTTGATGCTTGATGGACATTAGATTTTTCTCTTCATCATCTGCCTTTTCTACTTCTTCTTCTTCTTCTTCTTCTTTTTCTCCTTGTTCTCCCATACATTTTTCGTACTTTCATCATAATGGATATTCCACAAGAATACAATACAAATACTCCTTTACATGTAGTAAAAGTAGTATGTAGTATGTAGTGCACTTTAAAGTTTAAACATTAAACGCATGTACATTTCACATTAACTCGTAATAATAATATGATGTGAAAAATCCACGCATCTTGCGTCTTGAATCTTGAATCTTGAATTCAACATTCAACTACTGTACTAAATTATGAATTAATGAAAATTTTACTCGTGTATAAAGTAATAAGCCATGTATGTGTAATATGTATAGAGTATAGATAGAGAAAGATAGAGAGAGAGCACAGAACAGTTTTGTATATTTGACGAATATCTCTCTTCTGTATTCTGTACAGAATACAGAAGAGAGATACGAAATACAAAATTTATCTAGATTACTGTAGATATAGATATATTTAATATTTACTACAGTATTTGCTTCTTGAGTTTTGGAGTTTTGATGTGTACCGCATCCAAAAAAAATGAAGTAAATGTAACACAGTTGATCAGTACAAAGTTTCATCAATCTCTTTCTTTCCATATGATTTTCGTTTTCATTCTATCATTTTGATTGTGGAGAAGCAGTAGGTGATACTCATGTTGATGTTGATGATGATGATGATGAGGGAGAAGAGATAAATGTTTTTCTTATCTTCATTTAAAATACATTGTTCATGCATTGTACATTGTACATGATGTCTACAAGATATTAGATATTAGATGCTGGTCCTCTCCTCTTAAGTTCAACTTGTGTTTTTGGACATATAAGGAAAGAGTGAGGGACAAAAAAAGGGTAATGTAATAAAATGCCACATTAGATATTTCACTTGATTACTTCCACCTTTTCAAACAAAATCATCATCAACCATCAACTGTAAAAGTTTCCTCTGTGCTCTGTGCTCTGTGCAGTTGTACGTGTGTTTAGTGTTTACGTTTACAATTTACAATACTATTTGCACCCTAAAAACCATACAGGTTACCAAAACTATAACAATAACCATTACAGCATTTACAGCTCAAGTCTCAAGCTAATTCATTGAATTTTAGGACCACAAATACCAAAAACCAAATACACATTGAATAATTTTAATAGAGCAGGATATTCAAAGCTTCGAAGCTCAAATGTGAATGATGGATTGGATTTTGGATTATTCCATGTGTTTTTTAAGTACACTTTTCTTACTATAATATTATGAATTATGAATGTGCATCATGAATTATTATGGCATTCAAAAATTCAAAGTAAAAGGCAAAGGCAGAAAGAGCTATAAAATATATATGCGCATAAACTTAAAGTGACTAGGGCAATTAATTAACAATGAACGTTGTGGTTGTTTTTTTTTATGGGAATAACACGTAGGAGTCTCATTTATGTCTCATTTCGTTATTTCATTACGTTCATCCGTTCATCGTTCATCTATTTGATACTTTTTTGCATCAAGTGTAGATACAGTATTCAGTATGTATTATTGTCCTTATACTTTTCACGTGCATTTTATTGTACAATACAAAATACAAAATCCAATACGTTGCACCTCAAACATCAAGCATCAAACATCAGAAGTCATAATTTGTTGTTCTTTTTTCTGTGAATACTTTGTGTACATATGTAGGTATTTGTAATAAAATGTTCGGTGCCGAATTTATATTACTTTTAGTTTTTACTGTTCAGTATTCAGTATTCATAATTCATAACACTTTGCCTTCCCCTCACCAAAAATCTTTGGACATTTTTTCATTTCACCTTCATGGTTCTCTTTTCATATCAACTTGCACATTTTGTATTTTGGTTTGGGAGTTTGGATCTTTAATGTTGTGTTTTGTACAGTTTATAGAGTATATATATAATACATAGTACGATACTTACATGCATACAAATAATATAGATGGATTACGTGGAAGATCCTTCATTATTATAAATAGAGCAATAATCGTAACTAATTATCATAACTGCACAATAATGATGATAATATAATTATATAGTAGCTGTAATATTGCATTTTTTTTACCAATGAAATACTCCCATGTGCAACAATAAGCAATAACAGTTTTCAAATCTCGAGACTCTTGAGACTCGAGAATCGAGAATGGAGAATCGAACCAAATCAAAGAGTAAGAGCAAAATATCTTACAAATTTTAACAAACCAATAACCAATCCAATCCTAAATTTATTATGCATGTTTCATTCATATTCAAATGTAACAAATTTAAATTCTGCACAGACTGCCACCGAACAAGTTTAGGCAGAAGAGGTGAAGCAAAAAAATGAAGCTGCACAACCAAAACTGTACACTTTGTCAGAATCAGAATCAGAATATTAGATGACCCAGAGGCAAAGGGATGTACACTGCAACATTGTACATATAAAAGTTGGAGTTGGCTGTGTAATTATAATATATATTGTGCCAAATTTGTAATTAGAATCACATTTAAATTTAACATAATTACTCACCTGCGATCTGCGTTCTACGATCTTCGATCTCTTCGATCAATTGGATATTTAATGTGGAGCTGCAGAGCGGAGTGGAGTGTGAATATTTAAGGATCTCCTTGTGATAGGGCGATGTGTGTAATGTACATTATACATTATACAAGATAGAAGACAGAGAAGGCAAAAGATACACACAACACACAACAAACAACACATGGGCAGTGAAGATAGTGAGTAGTGATAAGAATCACAAATCACAAATCAATGGAAAATCAGATTTATAATCGATAATCGATAATCTCCAATCCACCATCCACTCGACAAACGACAAAGAGAGAGAATGAGGGAAGACAATTTATTTTGATTTTTTATGTGATACAGATCCATAATGACTAATGAGAATTATTCAAGCTCATTAACAATTAACAATACTCACGCCTCATCATCAACATTGAGAAGCATCAAGAATCAAGAAGAGCGACAACTCTGACGATTCTAGTGTAAAAGATCAAACAAGTGCGTATCTACATTCATGGATTGTGATCATATTTTTTTGAAGTGTAGTGTTTATGGTGTATGGTGTAGCATTGAAAATTGAAAAATATAAAATATGGTCAACTTTTAGGAATGTGTGTAGTACAGAGTAAAGAGTATAACATTATAGCATGTTACTGTTTGAAGTTGGAACTATGAAAAATGAAAAATGAAAAGATACCAATTACCAGCTCCCAATATCATAAATATCACGTACAATGCTTCCAGATTCCATAATTTTTGCTCTTCTGTCTCGTCACATCCACATCCACATCAACTTACAATATACAATGTACAATAACCATATAAGATATAAGATAGATGCTTCATGCATATCAAATAAGTACTCGTCTGTGATCTGTGAGCCATCATATACGTGGAAATGAACAACAATACATTCCATCGGACAGACATATAACATATCATAAGTGAGCATTAAACAACAATTACAAACGTCCCGACAACAATCAGTTCAGAGCAAAGAATGCATAATTATTATTATTATATGAGACTTGATTGGGATATTGAACACTGTACACTGTACATCTGTACATCTGTACATCATTCATAATAGATAGTTTATAGTTTATACACACGTCCTATTATCTATTATCTATTATGTGATTGAAAGTTAAAGGTTAGTTAAACTATGGTCAATGGTCATTTTCCATATTCATCAATACTCGTCCTCCTCATTTGTGTAGCATGTATAATTTAAACTTTTGGCCTGAAATATGTACAGAATATAATGACAGAATATCAAAGATCAAAGAATGCAGTGTTGGAATTAGCCAAAAAATATACGATATTTTACCTATGATTTCCTATGATTTATTTTATTGTACCTATACATTTCATATTCGTATTCCTACTTACACATTACACATACAGGTGATTTCCATGATGAGATGATAATCATTTAATTTTCCATTGGCGGTTTTCTGCTCCTCATACACTGAGATGTGTAATAATGTGTCATGTGTAATGTGCATTTTATGCAGGTTCTTCATCATTCCTACTGACTACGGACGTATTTTGTACAGTGTGTAGTGTGTATTGTGTATCAGAGTAAATGGTAAAACTTGTAAGTGTACCCATGATTTAAAGTTGTAAGCTGTCCAAGTCACATAAAAGCCGTGTCTGTCTGTTCTCTGTTCTCTCCTTTACATTCTCAAATTAAAATTCTATTTCATTTCTCTCTCTCTGACTTCTCTGATATAATATCCTTCATTATTATTATTATGTGCAAGAACAAGAGATGACGATGATACGGATGACGACGAAAATGAAAATGAAAACGATATGATATGATGATCTTCATGATGATAATGACGATGACGATGACGACAACGACGTTTCAAAGATGTTCTCTCTCCTCAAAAAAAACGTTACATGACAAGATCTCTTGTCGTTCTAAATTCTAATTAAAAGCCTAAACTTAAACTAACAGAATACAGAATGCATTAATCTTTTATAATGCATAGGGAATAATGATACGGCAGGAATAAAACTATAAATTAACAATTTTACAGACCTATATATTATAGTATGTACAATTCATCCTTGTCCGTCTAACAGTAAGAATATTATACTGCATCTAAACTTGCTCCATTCACCATTCACATCATTCATGATCAGAGATCAGTTGTCTAACAATAACAAAAAAAAATCAGGGTTTTCTTTTCTTTTGCACAAGTCTCTTTAAATCATCCAGTTATGAAATAAAAAGGAATACGTACAACTTACTTCTTATATCTACTCTCTACACGCGTATTAGATCTGTTATATTTTATATTTTATAGTATGTATAGATGTGAAATGGAAGCACTTTGAATTTAAACACTTGTGGTTACGTAATTAAATACAAGCTGTCCTTTGTACTCCAATACAAATATCAACTGAATTCCAACTAAACTGTAAATTTCATAGTGTATAGTGTATACATCGACGTACATGTATGTTATAAATTATATAATACTTATTCATGCTTATGTACTGTGTACTGTGTGTACAAGAGCCATGAAAAAGGGAGTTGCATTAAAATATCAATAGAATACCATTTAGCATTTAGTAACAACCAACAACAATACATGTGGACTTTGATGGAGATTGTAGATGATAATACCGTAAAAAAAGTAAAGCCTCATTTGTTAAAATTCTATAATAATAATACTATTACATGTTGTATTATGCAGAGATCTTATTATAATTTGCACAAATTTCAATTTTTGTCCAACTCACCATCAACTATTCACGGGAACTGATTAGTACTTAGTACAACTTGCAAGTTGATATTGAGTATTCAAGTAGTTAAACGTACTTGCTGATACTCATGCACCAAACACCGTACACGCATAACGAGTTTTACTAGAGAAAATAATGAAAAACGGAGGATTGTTTAAAGTATGGATGGTTATAGAGAATACTGAACGGTGTACTCTTAACTCTTAACTGACAACTCACAATCATCAGTGTAAAGGTATAATAGATGTATATTGGATATAATACGATTCATATTAAATGCATATTTGACGCCAAGACGCGTGCCATTCTTTCATTCTCCGTGCTCGTACCGTCCCTTTGACGGCTGACTATTGAGAATTGAGAATTGGGAATACTCGCTGTTCTGTATTCTGTATTCTGTATGATGATGATGATGATGATGGTGATGATAACAATGGAACCAATGAAGTACAATGGAACTTGGCCAAGCAAGCTCACGGTTCACGACCATCAAAAAAAAATCACAATCATAATAATATGCGTCCGTACTCCATTCTCCATACTCTATATACGTTTATCCTATATTTATATTTATTGTCTCATAATTTTCTTGTCTGATTTATCTTTACAAGTAAGTGCTTATAATAGAATATAGAATGCTGTGCATTGTACATTGTACATGCAAAGCTATTGCTATTTTATTGAATCAAGAATCAAACATCTAGACAACGATCAAGATAAAAATATCTCGTTTTCCCCGGCTTATAAAAGCATGCATAATGTATAATATATACATACATACCTGTACTCTGTACTTACTTGTTAAAGTTACCGAGAATACCTGGGCTAATAAGGGTGGAGTATCTATAATATTGGGATTTTTATTTTTATTTTTTGTAGACATACATAATATATTACAGTTCATAATTCATAATTCATATGCTGTAGCTTTAATCGTGCATATGATTACATATGTATTGTATTTACAATTTACATACACGGATATTTATGTTTGTAAACAACTGTTTTCTGTCATCAAATTTTATTTATACTCAATATTTATTTTATGTCCTTTCTGTCTTTATATGGACAATCCTACTTCACATGGCATCTTCAATCTTCAGTCTTCAATCTTGACTCACAGGTATAAAAAATATCTACTATCTACAGTCTACAGCCTGTAGTTGACCTGATACAGAATACAGAATGACAGAATTACAGACTATAGACCAAATAAAATAAATACATAAATCTCATCTCCGGTACTACAGAGAGAGAAAAAATGGATGGGATTACCTCAGGATTTACTCATCGTCAATACATATAATATATTATAATAATTATGTTATAACTTCCTACATGTTTATTTTCCTTCTCCCTCAAGGAGAATCCTGAAAGAGACAAAGTTACAAAATGAACATAAAGCATAACCCTACAATTATTTGTTATTGCAGAAAAATTGACGAGTTTGTGTATTGTGTATATATGCAATAGATTCTATAAAAATGAGTAATATTATACACACATAAACACACACACACACACAGTATAATACTTTCAGTTTTATGAGTTAAATTGAACAAGTAGCAGTGAACAAGAGTCATAATCATTCCTTGCACATTGCACATTTGTACATATCCACACAGACAAATGAACTGCAAATTGAAAGACGTAGTTATTAGTTATAGTTATAATATGTAGTATGAGCCACATCCTACAAAATACAAAATACAGAATACAACAAACATCTAAACATCCTACAACACCTCATTGAAGGAAATAAAAAGATGATTTCAATATTAAGTAGTGTAATGTGTAGTGTGTTATGTGCGTATAATAGGTAATAGGTATGTCTATGTGTGTACGGGGAACAGTGAACAGAGTTATAAAGTGTGAGTATAATGGAATAATTTTAATAATTGATGGTAGAAGATGTGAAATGGATAAATTCTTGAATGAGAAAAAAAACAACCATCATAAAGATGATGATGAATTTAATATTACAAAAAAAAAAATACTGGCATTTTTATGTGCGTTGTATACATGTAGAATATACATGTACACATGCATAATATACAATATACATACATGTTCAGAAATTAAGGATCTGGGTAGCCAAATAAAGGAAAAAGTAAGAAGATGTCTGGATGATGTTGATGTCTAAAGGTATTTATTGTTGAGTATGTAGTATGTAAGCAGTGAGAACTACTTGATACTTGAACATATTAGCTATACCTGTATAAAAGGACAATATCATATTCATAAGATGATCTTATAATATAAAAAAAGATACAGAATACTCAATACTGAAGAAGTTGACCACACCCTATACATACTCTGTACTCTATTTACTCTACATGATCATCATTCAATAGAGAAGAGGTGCGTGTATTGTATCACATTTTTGTAGTTTGTAGTTTGTAGGTATTGTAGATCGCCTCTCTGTTCGCTGTTCTGTTATACACACAACACAACACACAACATACATACACAATGTACAATGTACAGCTTACAGGAATCATATAGCAGTAATAATAATCATAATAATAACAATAATAATAATAACAATATTTGATATGATGGTTGATGGTCTTCTTAAAGGTAAATGTATCAAAAATCCAGAGGGTTTCATCATCATCAGTTGTTCCAACTATCATTATAATCCTGTTTTGCATTCAGAAGCACCATTAATATTATTATAGGTTGATGAATGTCAATGATATCTTGCAGTTCAATTCAGTCTCTCTTCTTCTTCTCATTTTTCTTCTTCTTCTTCTTCTTCTCCTTCTTCTTTGGCTTGATATTAACTATCTATGTAAGTAATATTAAAATATACTTTACATACAAGATTCACTTTTCTTGACAGAATCATAATATGATACTTTTCGTACATGAGAATTTGAGTTATGCATACTGCATACTGTATGTATTATGTATGTAGAATGTAGAATGTAGATGGTAGATACAAAATATTTAATATTTAGTAAACAAATACATTTATGTGTATATTGTATATAATATATAATACATCATACATCAAACAGCTACTTATTTACTACCACCATTATACCATTATTATACCATTACACAGGTTCTGCTACACATACATATGTAATAAGTGGTGTCTTGTGTATTGTGTATTGTGTAGTATGTAGTATGTACATACATTTTTATCAATTGATACAGTTTCAGAATGAGAAAAAAAAATCAAACAAACGCCCTGTCCATTTATAAGCAAACTGATGTGTGTAGTGAGTAGTGAGTAGTGAGTATTACACATGTATGTAGTATGTACGTATTAGGTGAAGGTAAGTAACGGGATGGTGAGTCTCTCTCAAGAGGACTTGAATCTTGAATCTCTCGAATCTCTTGAAAGAGATGCGGAAAGCAAAAGAGCGCGTATACAGTGCACAGTACACAGTATTATTTTATCATTATCATTATTATTACCCCTGCTACACATTATATTGGAGGTAATGGTAGTAATATCAAGATGAGATATTGTTTGTAAGTGAGCAGTTGCAGAGTAAGAAAGTTGGTGGTAATAACAGTAGTAGTGAGTGTGTGTGTGTGTAGTGTGTATAGTGTGTATAGGAGGTAATAAATAAAAGAACACACAGCAGAACCGATATATACTGTATACTGTACAATGTACAAGTATACATCCATACACATCTATACATGAACTTATAATGTGTGAATATAAGTCAAAGTTAAACATGAAGGAGGGATGATGATAAAGGGAGTGATTTTACTCTCTTTTATAGATAATCTGATTTCTTCGTTCACGTCTATAGGAGACAGCATCAGCATCAGCAGGGAGAGAGAGAGAGAGAGAATAGAAAAGATATATCATACATCATACATGAAATGTATACACACAAGTATTAAGAATTAAGAGTTAAGAGAGTAGGATATACATAAAATACAGGTATAATACGCGTGTGTATAGTGTATAGGTATGTATGTGTATCTGTATCAGTAAAAGATGATATGATGAAGGCAGTCAATTGTTATAGTATATAGTATACATAGCTCAGCTGTGTGTGTATAATGTATAATGTATAATCATACGAGTACGAATAGGAGTACGAATTCACTGTATCTGTATCTTCACCTCTTTTTGCCCAACAATATCTTAGATAGTTGGACGGATACATGCACAACAATGCTTAAAGCTTAAAGTACTCCTGACTTGTGTACTGCAACTGCTTTTTACGTCGTCGACGTCTACTAACTGACTGAACTCTACGTTTTAACCACATGAACACAAACATCCCTCACTATATGTTATATATGTGTAATGTGTATAGTGTGTAGTGTGTACAGCATGCACAACAATGTGTCTACTATATAACAATAATGATAATAATAATAATACAATATATAACTTACTCACTCAATCTTTTACTTATACTTATACTCTGTGTGTTCTTGAGTACTCTTTTTTTTCTGAAGGGGTGAGTCGGTTTTCTGTTTCATCGTCGTCGTCCTCATCCTTTTCGTAATAGGAGCTTATTCTTATTGGCATTTTGATGTCCGACGTAGCCCCACATCCTCGTCATCTTCCTTCATCCTTCTGTCTTTTTCTATATATACATTTTTTCCCCTTAAATCTCACACTTTTCACTCTACATTCTACATACATTACAACCATTTTTTGAGTTTGTGTTTGAGTTTGAATTTGAATTTGAATTTGACTCATTCACTCTGTGGTGTTATATCACCTCCAGTCGTAGACTCGAGTGGAGTAGTAATAACAACTAGTAATAATAATAATAGTAGTTTACAACAAAGTACAATGTAATAGAGATAGAGGGAAAAAACTTTACATTTTTTTCACATATTTTTTTTTTTTAATTTTTGTGTATTATAATTCTTCGTAAGTCTGTCTTTTTTTTTACTTAACATATTTTACTACTCCCCCTCCCGTCTTCCATCCATCCAAGTACAATCTACAATCTACATATTAAACATTTAAACACATTCCTCATATATAGTTTTTCATTATTTCATTATTACACTTTTGTCTGTTCTGTTTGTGTACACGTGAGTACGTGAGAGTGTGTCTGTCAAAAAGTTGAGAGGAAAAGATACAATTTTCTTCTTTTCCACATCTATCCACATTCAACATTCGACATTCGACATTTAAGACCAAGTTCATCCTCTTCCCCTCTTCTGTACCACAACATACAAGAATAATAATAATAATAATAGTAATAGTCGTCATCGCCATAATAATTCAAACAAGAAAACATAGTCCAATTGTGATTTTCCTAAAGACAATCCTCACTTCTTTTTCACTTTTTATTCATTATCCAAATCTCAGTCAAACCATCACCAACACAAGTTACATTGCCAACAAACTCGGATTAGCCAAGTATAATTACAAGTACAAGAGTGTATAACACTAGTGAATTTTATTTCAAATACCTTTTTGTAACTGGAAGAACTTCTGATTGGAAAAAGAAAAATTTTGGAAAAAAAGTGAAAACAAGAGAAAGTGTTTTGTGAATAATGTGATATTATTTTATTACATTTTATTTCAATATCGGATTTGGATTCGGATTCATAAAAACGTTTGAAATACCGAGACAAAGTGGAAAAAAGTAAAAGTGTGATATATATATATATAAATATACCAGCTCTGAAAGGAGAAACGAAACCTTTTGTACTTTTTTCGTCGGAATCAACACGTGGAAAACTGAAAATCCCTCACTGGAATTTTCTTCTTGTGTATCATTAATCATTAATAATATCGGTGTTACTATGCAAAGGACATTTATTGCAAGTTTACCTACTTTTGGAGTTGTGTACATGTACAATAATAAAAAGTGCAACTTTTATAAACGATAGTAAAACCAAAACGGAGGAAACGGTGCTTTGAACAAAAATAAACAAGTATATTCAATATTCAACAAGTTGTAGTCACATACAAAACGAGTCATCTTCCAAATCTGTCTATATATTTTTAAATTGATAGATTAATAAGAAATAAATATATCACGCAATTCGAAACTCGAGAAAGAAATATAACGATAAAACATTTAAAAGTTTGATAATCCAGAACCAACGACATGTATATATATTTTCCTTCACTAAATACTAAATAAATGCCTATGCAACTTTAAACTTTGTATATTTTAGAACACGTGGATTCATATTGTGTTTGTATACATATAGTAAATATACAAGTATTTTTCTTGATTATCTTTAAAAACAAAAACTGTGATCATTTTGGAAATACGAAACGGGAAAAGTCATCACCACTTTGCCAAAAAAAAATTATAAGTTAAAATGGAACTTTTCTTCACCTCCTAATAACATTAAGAGAAAGGGAGAGATTATAAAGCAAAAAAAAGTATAACCAAAAACCAAATACTAAATTCTAGTTATTGAACTTTCTTCAAGGATTTTCTTGACAAAAAAATGTGCAAAATAACTGATACTGATAAAAACGAAAATTGATTGTGGTGCTTTTTGTGAGAGTGCGTTTTTTATCAAGTACATTTCTTCTTCTTCTTTTTCACTTTTCGAGTGAATCTATAATAAAAAGTGAACACGGATTTTCAAAAAAAGGTAAAGAAATTTTCAACTTACTCTACATTCTACATTAAATAGGCTTTAGCTTATTTAGCTTAAGTATTTTAAGTATTTTTATTGTAATTCATAAAGTAATTGTTATCAAACTTGGGAGATTAGAAAAAACAAGAAAATCAAACATTAAAAATGAATACTATAATAACCAGTTTTGCATAAAAGTTGAAACATTTAGAAATTTAAAATATTTTCCTCCCATTAAAATTTCATTAAAACAATTAAAGCAGGACCAAACTTGGAAAACAAATTAAAATTTGTAGTCTACATCTGTCTTTCTCTCACCTTTTACTGTAAAGTGTAGAGTGTAGAGACATTGACCAAATATCACACATGCTCAAACATCAGTAGTCCAGTTTCAGAATCTGATGACCATCTTTATCATGTACAATGTACAATATACAATGTACAATATACAATGTACATAGTACATTTTGATGAGAGTGTGATGAGTGATGAACGATATATAATGATCAACAAAAAATTATAATTTATAATCTGTTGCATATTTTGTATAGTCAATAGTCCAAGTGAACTTCTTTTCTGTCGAGTCAAGAGCATTATGTACCATTATTATTATTATCTGAATGTCTGAATGAATGTAGTGAAAGGTCTATTATGTAGCTCAGTGAGTACAAAAATACATTGAATGCAGGATGATGACAAGTATGATTATTATTTACTATCGAGTATCAAGTCTGTCTTTTTATACTCTCTATACATTGTACATTGTACATACTTTCTTTGTACTTTGTATACTGTAGGCATTTTGTGTGAGACAGCTCGTTCAGACCGGACCTGTTGAGAAAAGGAGAGAGAAGGAGAGAGAGAGAAATAGAAAAAAAACGTTTTTCTTTCTTTCTTCTTTTCTGACTCTGACATTTAGATTTGTATTGTGCGTGCTGATGCTGATGCTTGTGTCTTGTGTGTGATGATGATACAAAATACAAAAAGGTTTACACATTGCGTGTATCGTGTATGTATCTGTAGTATGAAGAAGAGGATAGTGTTTGAAAAGAATTTAATGTGGTTTAAAAGTGTATGAGGATGAGGCTGATAATGATGATGATGATAATGATGATTGAAGATGAGTAAGACATGAAAGTGTTGGAGGAGTAATTAAGGAAGGTTAGGTTAAGTTGTTGTGTTTTTGTGTTTTGCTGTGCTTGTGGTGGTTTACACTTTATAGTTTATAGTATTCTCATTTTTCATTCATCGTTCACCATTCACCATAATCCAGAATATTAGGCTACGCACTGTATACATTATACATATTATATGAAATATGAAGCCACGCTAAATACTTTGAATTATTGTACTTTGAGTTGAAAAGAAAAGGAAAAAGAGTTGTAAAACGCACATCTATGTCTTGTACATTTTACATTTTCCACGTATTAACGTATTAAAGTAAGAAATGAATGAATGGTTCTTTATCGTCATCATCATGTTGTACAATGTACAGTGTACAGTTTATACAGCATACATTAGAGGGACAAATGTTGGTAGTAATAAGGATATGATTACGGTTTACGGTGGTGATTGGTGATGAAAAAGCATCACAGAAGATGACAATGATAATGATGATGATCTGAACCCATATCAAAGACAATCTTAGTATCTACTTATTATTATTGGCCGATATAAAAAAAGAAGGAAAGGATGAATCGATTAATCGAGATTTGAGATTCGAGAGAGAAAGTGAAGACTTCAAGTCGGATGAAGATGAAGATGAGTAAAGAAAGAGTAAAGAGTAAAGAAAGAACAGAGAAAAAAAAGTTAGACACACACACACAAACACACACAAAGACATTAGCATTATACTTTATTATATTACTATACAAAATCTACACGGAATCAAAGTGCATCCCCTCTGATCAATATGTACATACCGATCTACGATATAAAATGTTATGAACAATTTAAGTATAATACAAAGTACAAAGTCAACCAACTAGTCATCAACAATCTACTACGGTATGATAATAATGATAATGATGATAATAATAATAATAATGATCATGTATTAAATGTTCAACTTGATTTGTTATGTCGTTTTTTTACACTTATGACCAGGCCAGTTTTGTAGTTGTGCTCTTATATGTCTACATAATATAACTGTATCATCTTGCTATCGTCATCTCTTTATTACCCTCACACATGTATGCAGCGTGTAGCATGTAGTATGTAGTAGTACAATCTACAATGTACAAAGTACAAACTACATGAGCACTAAGCACAGACCTACACAGTACACTGTACACTGTACACACGTACATTCATGTATGAATATGTTATGAATGATCGAGTTTACTGAAAAAGCTTGTGTGTATTTTGTATTTTGAATGTGTGTATAGTTTTAACAGAATCAAGAATACAAGAATGAGTTGAGCCTGTATAAAAAAAAACTGGTGTAAGTTTTGAAGTGAAAAAGTATTTAAGTGCACACACATGTGTGTGTTGTGCAGAGTGCAGAGGTATATTCAAAGTCAAAGACATGAGCATTTTGAGCATAGATATCTAGATGACAAGTTTCTTGTTCCTCTCTGCTGTATTTTTGCACTCTGTTCTTGCTTGTTTTGTTGTTTGTAGTTTGTAACCAACTTGTACTTTTTGGTATATGCATGCCTGTTGATAAAGTAAATCAGAGTAAAAAGGTATGAAAAAATGAGAGTGAAGTTCTCTCTCTCTCTCTCTCTCTCTTTCTGATCTTTTTAGGAGAAAGATAGAAAGACAGAGAGAGAGAGAGATGATACTATTGCGGATGATGATGATGATGACGACGACTTGAAAGGTATGATGATATATTACATATTAATATGTGTAGAGAATAGAGTAATAGAGTAAACTATGTGTATAAAGTATAAAGGGAATCACACAGTTAGTGCCAAATTAGTTGGTGGTGGTAGTTGGTGGAAGAAGTGGAAGAAGTTAGCTGGTAGTTAGTTAGGATTGAGATTTGGATTTGGATTTGGAAGTGAGTGCAAGTTTGCTCAAGTCAGTTAGTAGTAAAGCATCTGCAATCTGCAGATGAGTTTCTGAGTTTGAGACACACCCCTATCCTCTATTGAAAAACCTTATATGATCTAGTTTCACCTTATATACAACATGTAATATGTTCCTTCGACATTCGACATCCAAAACGACACCACACCCAAAATCATAATATAGAAATATCTATATAATACAGATATAATAATGATGGCTTTTTGTACTACATTATACTCATACACACATACATACATACATGTGTATAGATAATAGATAGTACATGATGTATACTTATACTTATTTTATATTGTTATTATAAGTTCAAAATATAATTATCTACTTTATTCTTATTATTACCATTAAACTTCAGCATACTTTGTTTACCATCAATTTATTAGCCTTCCATATCTAATAACTAATAACTCTCATCGTCATCTTCGTCTTCGTCTTTGTCGTCATAATCATCATCTCCTTACACTTTTCTTTTCTTGATTCTTTCTTTTTTTTCACCGTCTTCTTCGTTCTTCATCCTTCTTCATCTTCGTCTTCACCTCTCTACCTCATCATTATTGTACTATCCTTTTTTTTCATATCATAATCAACTTATCACGCGGAATTGCAGTACATGTAGATTTTCTTCTCAAATCAACTAGCGGAAGAAGTTTGTTATTATTATTTTTCACTACTGTAAGGTGTAAAGTGTAGAATGTATAAAGTATAAAGTGTAGAGTCAGAGCGACAATAATAACACCTGAAATATTAAAATAAATTTAGAATATTTAATTTTCAAGCTCTCTCAAATCTCAAATCATAATGCTGGTGCAGAAACTAGTTTACGATCATATTACTTTTCATAGCATGGGGCATAGTTGAAGCGGCATTTTCATGTATCCAATTTTACAACGTATGCAGTATACAATGTATACAAAATAATATGATGTATTTTATACCTTTTCATAGTACCATATATATTTTGTTATTAAAATTGGAGTATAAAAGTTTAAACTTTTTTACTTTTTTGATCCGAACTTTTACCATGAAATTTTGAGAAAGGAAAAGGATATAAGAGTATTATTATTTATACATAAATATAGCAAATAGTACAGTTATGATTATATATTTTGCATTTTGTATATGTTTAGTGAAAAAAAAGTCCCTTGTCAAACTTGAAATATACTATAGGTATATACATTATAATAATTTATGAAATGAGAATCGCGATTGAACATTCAAAAAGAAGAAAATAAAAAAGAACAAAGTAAAATTTGTAGTACATATTAAGTACATATTATACCATGAGCAATGATCATGCTGCATTGCTGTATGTATGCAATTTAAATGACAAAAATGAGGAGGGAGAGGATGGTCAATTATGATTGAAACGATTGAAATTGGAAATACTACATTTATTTATTTGTTATTTATTTAAATTGGATCAGAAAATGCAGACGGCATGGTCCTCTCTGTAAACTCTACACATGTTGTGTATCTAATATGTATATGTGAGCACATGAATATTCTGTACAATATAAAATATATGAGAGAAACCAAGACAAGACAAGACAAAGAGAGTGTATATCTACAAACTACCAACTACAATAAATGCACATGTCTACTGCCTACTGCCTACAACATGTAATATATAACGGAAAAAAAAATCCCTGCAAGTGAAAATTATTAAGATTTTCTTCTCTCTCACTCTTGCTCGCGACCTCATTAAACTAGTAATCGAAGGTAATCATCTGGCTCAGAGCGATTTTTTTATTTATGTTATAATGCTCTGATATCTGTATTCGTATCTGTATCACCCCACAGAAAAGTTACATATCAAAAAATATGATTGAAAAGAGCTAGTAACGTGTGCAGTGTGCAATGTGCCAGTAATGTATTCTTTATGGATGATAATTACCACAGAAGCTTGATTTGACTCCTCGGCTACACAATATACAATGTACACACCTACAGATATATATGATATATGCTGTCAAAATGTTTGATTTGAATGGATCAGTACAATTTTAGATGGATTTATTTCAAAAATTCGTGAATAATAATTTTAGTCTACTAAAAGCAATTGTACACACAATATTTTGAGTATAATATAATGTAGAATGTAATGATAAATGATATGTACAATGTAGAATACTTTTTTTGTATGAAAAAGACTCAAATTTAAACAACTTTGCTTTTGGTTCAAAATTTATATAATCAGGATAATAATCTTTAATGTTTTCCCTTGAAACTCTTAAAAACTTTTAAAATTTCTGCTAGTCGTTACAGATTACAGGTTACACAGTTTTTTCTTCTTCTATACTTTCACTCTCACCCACAGTCAATTTTAGGGGCTGAAATTCAATATTGTGTAAAGAGTACATAAAGAGTATTGGGAGTTGGGAGTATTCTCTTACCTCTTGTACTTATGGTTTAATGTAATGCAAGTAAACAGTAAACGTGACATCACATTTCACATGTGAAAAGAACAATTCTAGGATTCTTGGAACTTGAAATATACGCACTCTTTTGTTATAATATTATAGTTCATTCTCAATTCTCAATTCTTGTACATTGTACATACGTATTCATAATTCATACATATGATATTATGGTTGAGTAGTATTCGGGCATCTTCTCTCTCTGAATTCAAAGAGTACTAATTACGTGTAAATTATGAGGGAACAATTTTGATTTCAGTGTTACTAACACTCTTCTATTAATGACTTTTATAATGCAGAATGCAGACGTAAAGTATAAGCTGTACTACATTCTACATTATATTATGCATTCTTCATTCAACATTCAACATTATACAAATGAAAAATGAGCACAATACTAAACTTCATTGTTCAATTTGAGCATTGTGAATTGTGATTTGTGAGTAAACTGAGAAAAGGTTCTTTCCCTGTGTATAACAACAAAATTAAGTATTTCGCGCAATATTATGTCATTACTATTATTATTACTACTATCTAATTGTCTAGGCCGGGCCATTGTTCAATCCTCTTCTATCTTCTATATTTCTGAACACAAGAGACAAGAGACAAGAGTGTACTGTGTGTTGTGTGTTATTGTGTCATTCTTCTGGAGAGTGAGAGAGGAAGAATCCGTGAGCATTTATTATATAATATAGTTAAAATGAGTCCCAGGAATCGATTCAAAACATGTGTGCAATGGTGATAATAATAATAATAATAATGACGATGATCACTTGTCAAGAACTATTAGATGTTTTCTGCACATCATGTGTATAGGCAAAATATGCATGTTATATAGGATTTTCAATCTTTATGTATGTAAACACACATGTTCAAAACGCATTGTATCATTGTATATTATACGTGCATGCTACTGTTCACGATGATCATATGTAGAGAAGAACTGTGTTCAATTGTTCAATCAAATAGGGTGCAGAAGAAAAAAGTTGGCAATCCGTAAGTAGATTTATCTACTATCTACAATTACAATTTACCATCCGCACGTAATCAAGAATCAAGAAAAGAGTGGAGCTCTGGGAGCTAGTGCGTGATGTAAGATGAAGATTTACAGTTTGTGTATGGACGTGTGCGTGTACAGTGTACATTGTACATAGTACAGAGTTGATACGTACTTATTTTATCTATATATCTATTCATTCATCCCATTATACTTGTATTTAGCTGTCGTTTTTGTAACCAGCGTAGATGTAGAATCTACAGTAGAATGTGGAGCAATTATAAGTTATGTATTTCAGACATCAGAGGCCAGAGACTTTTCATGCAGATGCAAGAAACAATTTCATTCCATCCTCTATTTAAGTTGTTCATGACTTGAAATCAAAATTGGAAGAAATTTTGAAAGGTAAAAGTATGCACCATTTTTTGGGTTTTTTTGAAGAATGGTTGAGATTTTTGAGATTGAAAAGTAAAATGAAAACCTTTTTATCCAAAATATCATAGATCATAGCACACATTTAATCAGTAGTATTCGGAGTATAAGTCATTCATTTTGTTCCACAGATATTGTGAGCAAAGTACAGAGAAGGAACATAATATTATGGTGGGAATGAGTAGACAAAGATCATCAGATAAAAGTCAATAAAAAACCAAGTGTGGTCTGTGTTCTGTAGTAGAAATGTCTATGTAAGAAATAAGAAATGCTGAAAAAAATTGGAAACTGATCTTATTTTGATACAATGTAAAAATGTGCAGACATTAGACATGTTACATGTTATATCATTTGATGTAATGGAAACCCAACCAAAGACCAAATACCACATGATGTATCATTTATGACTTACCTAAGTACATTTGTGTGCTTACCGTACATTTTTCAAATTTCATTTTCATTTCTGTTTTTGACTACATGCATGTACCTATATGTACGTAGTACATAATAGATATCATATGTGAAGTGAAAATGAAAGCAAAAACGAGAGATCAGATGCGGAACAAATTATCATGGATCATACGTATGTTGATGATGATGATGACGCTGTTGATAAATACTAAACTCATACATGTGTGCTTTCACTATCACTATCTTTCTGTTCATCTCTTAAGTTTTTTGCATTTTTCCCTATATGATATATTTTCGTCTCTGAGTATATATAAAGCTTATTTAGATTTTAGATAGACATCTTTATTATATATCTATTATCTATACAGAATACAGAGGTACTTTTGGGTTTTGGATCGATATTTGTAAAGTATACTTGTAACTGATATGAAATATGAAATCATTATATAAAAAAATAACACATCTGGATTTTTTTATGACTTGAGACTTTACCAAATATAATCACATGATGAATTTGGATTTGGATTTGGCAAAAATAATATAAAGACAGATAATTGAACTGAACTGAACTGACTTTTGATCCTCAACTCTGCTTTCAACACTAATGTACATAATAATATTTGTTGTTTTTGTGTGTAAAAACTTTATTTTCAAAGTAAACATGGCATGAATATGATGCAGGGGAGCAGGACTATGTACAATGTACAATGTTTTACACTGTAAACTGTAGACTGTAGACTGTGGCTGAATGAATGATGGAACAATAAAAGTCTTTAATTATTACGTCAACGTCAACTCGTCTCACTCTGAAGCTCCTCGTAATACTCTATAATTATTTGAATTATTACTCTGTGTGATTGACTTTTCACCTTTTTCCCCCCTCCTTTTTTCCAAACTGAAGTGTAACAATTAACCAGCAAAACGCAACAAGTAAACGGTCAATGTTCAATGTACAATGTGTGTAAATTGTACATTGTACTAAGTTGAAAAGGAACAACTCTGTCTTCTGATCTTTAATCTACGTTCTATATTATACATGATACATGATACAAAGGCACAAAAACCGTCAATATCATCAGTAAAAACAACGAAGGGATCAGTCAAAATTTTGTTCTCTGATTGTTGTTGATGATTACGATTTTGCTCCATTTTTTTCTCCCCTTTGAACTACGGAGTAAAACGTCTTGTTTTCTTGTAAATTTTAAACTCACTCACTCATCAAAAATTGACTGGCCGAATGACTGCGAATATTTGCAACTGTAAGCTGTAAGCTGTAAATAGGAAGTAATAATGTTATGCATTATGCATCACAATCTAGAATCTAGAATGAATAGTGAATAGTGTAATGTAATAACAATAACAATAATATGATCATGATCATAAGCCAGTCGTATTGTTTATTATTACGGCATAATTATGGTTGATTGTTGATGTGCAGTTTTTTTTATAGTTGCTCGACTTTTCCCCACGTTCATTTGTTTTTGACATGTATGCATAGTGATATTGAAAAAAGTAAAAAGAAGAAAAAGGCCGTCTTTTCCCTTTCTTCTCAACTCGCAACATCTTGTGTCTTTCATCTTTCATGAGTAAATAGTAAATACAGTAGAGAGTTTTATATTGCGTACAGAAATGTACTCCGAACTTCACGTTCATTTTTGAAGA
>JABASP010001014.1:0-35824 GCA_019776565.1 Sminthurinus signatus | reverse complement strand
AGTGCATTGTGATAATAATAGTGAAGAACAAGAAGAAGATGAGGATAGTGTTTATTATGACTCTGATGAAGATGGTCCTTTAATTCATGAGTGTTTTTTGTGTCTACATGAATTCAGAGCATTTCCTGATATCGATGCCCTCGAACGTCATTACAATAAAATTCACAAACCATCTGCTGTCTAATGTCTAATGTTATTGAAAATTCCTTGCTGTTTTGTAACTATTTTTGTGTACCCGTTTTGTCGATGAATTTTAGAAATAAAGCCAAGTTTAAAGAAAATAATTTGTCGATCACTTTCTCATTATTATTTTTCAAAATATATTTCAATACTCAAGATATGGTAATGTACAAAAATTGGACATTAAACAAGTTCAAATTATGTTAGGATAAGCAGTAAAACAAAAAGGAGGTTACAGTAATTTAACGAACATCAATTTTAACTAATCCATTTTGGTTATTATTTCGAATACGATTTGTTCCTCTGTCTTGTGTGTCTTGATTGTCACTGCACTCTCCTCCAGCATTGTATTGCCAACTCCATGCTCCACCATATCCTTTACTGTAGGCATAATCGTAAAGTGCTTCAATTGATTCACCAGCACTACAAACACTGGCAAATTCTCCAATAACCAATGGTTTGTTCAAATTGAAAGCCTGAGCATTAACTTTGAAGGGGGAATGCTCACTCCATTGTCCTTGCCATGAGTAGGTATGGATTTGGAAAAAATCTAGGTGAGCATTTGTAGAACCAGCCGCACCATGAAGACAACTATCCTTGTAGTAATTATCTGTAAATATAAAAAAATGAACCAATTTAATTTAATTTTTCATCGAAATTACTATAAACTTTTTCAATATTTTTACTTTTTACTATACACACAACTCATAATTCATAATGTACCATTTTTTTTATTTTAGTATTTTTCTTACATGTTTCTCCGAAAGCATCCGTCTGTGGCCTTTCAGACCATGAACCCAAAGTGATGAGAGTACTACTATCCGTTTGTCTAATAGCAGCAACTTGCCTAGCAATAAATCGGCTCATTCTTTCCATTGGGATTTGAGCTCCAGCCCATCCAGCTCCACTTCCGGATAATTTTGATGTGTCATAACAAGGATTGGCGTGTCCTTCTGTTCGAATGGAACCTTCAGGTTCATTCATAATTTCCCATGCACCGAGGGCCGGTTTATTAGCGAGTGCAGCAACCATTGGTTTTAGAGCCTTATTTATATAACTATCCAATTTACTGTCATCCCACACTAAATTAACAACAGTTTGTTGTCTCATGAGTGCCCCATTCCATAAAACCGGAACCACCAATACATTTTGAGAGGCACAGAAATCAAGGAATCTACCCAATTCGGAAATTAAAGTGTTGGAACCATCAGTAGCAGTGACAAATCCATCACTGTTAAACTGAGGAGTTGCTTCCCCTTCCACATGAATCCATATACCTTTTTAATGAAAAGATAATAATTAAAAATATGTAAATTAAGGTTCAATTTTATATAGTCTATTAATGTCATAATCTTAAAAAAAAAAAACAAAGCAATACTACTACTACTAATAATAATTATTAACTTACGAATAGAATTTCCACCAGCAGCTGAGATTCTTCTCACATAACCTTCTAGAACTTCTCCGGATCCCCATTCATATCGATTGTTTCCAAAGTCACATCCGTAACAACTCCAGGCAATATTAGAACCACTGAGGAATACTTTATCATTTCCGTAGTAAAAGTCCCGGCCACTCGTTCTAAGTTTTACAGCACTGATGGCGGAAATTCCAACCAGGGACAATAAGAGAATAAACTTGATCATTTTTATTTCAATTTAAATAAAAATGAGGAAAAACCCAATTATTCTACAGTTGGTGTGATATTATGATATGCGTTGTGAGTCCTTTGAATGAGTAGCACTACACAACTCCAAAACTCAAACCGAATACCTCGATCTTTTAAAGTGTAGTAATTCTCGTTTGATTTCAATGATCATGTACTTTAAACTTTGCTCATTCTGAAACTAGATTGTAGATTGACAGGTGTATGTAAATAAAAGAACAAAATACGTATTACACATGTAGGGCTATGCAAACAGCAGAATCATCATTTTTGTACTATGTACAATGTATAAATTTGACAACTTGAGACTGAAATACGCCATGAAATGGAATATAACTTGTATATTCCACACCTATATTATACACACTACACATGGATTCGTATTTACGTTACACAAGTGTTTTCATATTTTAGCAATCGACTTTGAAATATTCTCATTGATTATCAATATAATAAATCAATCATCATTGTATCAATTCTACTGGGTTGTACTTTTACGTAATAAGTAATAATGACAGTGCAGTTTTTATGACACTCTTTTTGCTTTTTGGTAACATGAAGCTATTTTTATTTTTTATTTTTGATATTATGTACATTATATTATATCCTCTGTAAATATGATGTATGATGTACTATTTAATTATATTTGGTATTTTTCATTTTTATGCAAAGGACCACTTCTCTCAGGAAAACTATTTTCGTCAATGTAACCAAGTTCAATTACTAGTCAAAAACTTATAGGTACATGTGTAGCAATACAAAGGTTTTCAGAATAAGTATTGTATGAAATGTGAAATACACAGAACTTTTTTTTATGCGTAACGCGTCGAGATGCATAAAAGCAAAAGATAGCAAAAATTTATAAATGTCAACTGTCAACTGTCAACACATGTGTAATGTGTAAACATGTACAATAATCATTATTGATTAATGATACACCATTGTCAATAGTCTATTGATAATTCATTCTAATAATATTTATCATTGGTACACACCTCCATCGAAAACAAAAGATAGAAAGTCCCCGGCACATATTATACGAGTTATGACGATTACATTATATATAAGTATTCGTAATTAGCTCATCCATCAATCTGCAATCCGTACTCGTTCACTTTCCAGTCTGATGTTGATTGATTATTCGTTTTAGTCGGATTTTGGGTCATTTAATGCATTCAAAGCTTTCCTTACATAATATGCCATCATCAACAACAACCAACAACACTGTCAAGTGTTTTTCGATAAAATACTTCAATTATAGATGATTAAAAGGAGTACTGTGTATGCATTTTCATACTTTCGGGATTTGCATCCCAAACATCAAAATCAATTATATAAGAAAAATGTTTGAAGGGTACTTAACCGGACAGAACCAAAAATAGTTTTGACAGTTGATTAATAACTGATGTAGATGATTCTACTTAGTCTTATGTGCCAACAAAATGTGCAGAAAACAATCACAACAAAATACATATTATATTTACATTATGTAAACATTGAAGGAAACATTCGGGGAAAGTGTCAATTATTTTCTCAAAATTCTCTTTGTGTAATCATATTTTCCTTTATTTTTTATCCTGTTGAATGCTGAACGATTATAATAATAGGTATAATAGTATTTATTTTAGGTTATGTGTTATATGTATCATATATATCATATATTATGTTTTTTTATCGATTTTAATTACACTGCTGTACAGGTGAATATTACATGTTTATTATTTATTTTAGATCATAACTTTATTCCTTATTCTTAAATATTTACATTTTTATACTCATACTGAACACTGAACACTGAATATATTATGTATTCTAGTCTCCAGTTCCCGATTACTGCACATGGTGAAACCTTGCATGGATTATTAAGTGGTACATGGTATGAACATGCGTGTATGTACGTAAAGTAGATATAGACACTTTTAACTTTTTAACTCTGAGTTCATAGGTAAGTAATAAATGTAATAGACTAGATTATGATTACTTGTTACATAATATTTTCTTTCCAGTTTTCATTAGTAATTATTAAGTAATATTATATATTTTTAATTTTTTACATATTCACAATTCACACACCTTCGTTGAATGTTGAACGCACAAAACGTTCATGTTTTGTGCTATTTTAGGTATACTATATGGACAGTTTTATAATACAAAAGTAAGTTAGAATATTATTCGTGCTGATTTTTATACTAAATACTAAACGTATGTTTTAATATGTTGTAATAATTGTATTAAGAATAATTATCATAACAAACAAAAACCGAAATATGAAATATTAAAATGTACAAATAAGTGTGAAAACTGATTACCAAAATTTGCACACTCATTTTCACTTTTCACTCAAACCTTTATGAATTTCAAAACACTGTACACATCATAATATTATATTTTATTTATTTATTTGGGTTGACGGACAACAGGGTCCATAACGTTAGTCTACATATAATTAATAATATAAAACAAAGTACTTTCCAAATTATTATTATTATTTTTTTAACAAACAAAATTCATAATCAACTAGTATTTAAAATATCATGCCAAACTTTTGAAAGTTTTGATTCGAAATGAATATTAGAATAATTTATCATTGTAATAATTTCATTCGATGAGTGTAAATTCCGTGACATTAATGAATATGCCGAATTTTGACGTAGGGCATAAAAGTCCCTTATTCCACCATCAGCAAACATCTGACTAGCGCTTGAGTCCCGACTGTATCCACAGATTATACGGTAGCTATTATTATAGGCCACCCGAATTTTATCCTGTTGAACTTTAGTCAAAATCCAGAGGCTGCTGCAGTAGATTGTGGACAAGTATGTAGTAAATAGATACCGTTTGACATTTAGAGGACATGAACCAAATCTCGACCGAATCATGATGGCTCTTTTGTATAATTCACCAGATCTTTTGCAAATTTCTTCTTCATCTGAGAGTTTATTGTAATTCCGACAAAGAACCGATTGAACCATGAAGCCCAAATACCGAACACTTGAAACTGGATTGATTATATATATTAATACTATATATACATCAGCCGCCAACCACATGTTATATAATTACTAATGTAATACCAAATACAAATTAAACACAATATACATATTATATTATTCTAAAAAAGTACATGAGTATTTCATACAGTAGTTTTATAGAAATAAGTTGTGTTGTTCGTTGTATGTACGTACGTATATGCATGTTATCATTTTGAGGTATCATGTTCATTTTATAATTTATCGCTAATCACACTTTACATGTAAACACACATGTGTTTAACTAAAAATTAAAAGTTAGTTTAAGATGTGATGAGGAACTATCAAAAATTAAATAATGAATTAGACTACAAGGACTCAAAATTATTAGTCTCATTTCTGAAGAAAATTCAGATGTCTACCAGCAACAATCAATATGGTATAAATTTTATTCCGCACGAAAAACTTAATGAATAAATAAAAGATTATATTATGATAAAACAAAACGAGTAAACAGCAAATAATATAATGCCGAGAGTTTACTATCATATATATTTCATGCGATTAATTTCTAGTCATTATAAATAATAAATACTATGAACTATATTAATGGCAAAGTCTTATATAATCGATGTACGTGTAGACTAAAAGATATAAAAAAAGTCTACAGTGACTAATAGTTATAGGTGCACGCACTATACATACAATATACAATACATGATAGTTTATACACTATAAACTATAAACTATAATATACTTAATCAAGTGTTATTAAAAGTTTAAATGGGAAACAATGTCATTAATTGTATGATGTCATGGGGCTAAAAACGGTATTGGATCTTGACCTTGGCATATTATTATGACTGTAATCCACTCGATGACGACCTACAGTGCTCAAACTTTTATGAGCATGGGCCATTTTGGGTGACATCATCATCTCTCCTGATCCTTGTTCATCGAATAAATTAAGACTCTTTGAACTACTGATTTGACTTCGACTACTGGATAGAAATCGGGATGGTGGTGTTTCCGACATTATTCCACTTCCTCCATACATCATTCCATTTTGGTCACCTGTTCCACCTCTGGAAAGTCGAGTACTCATGGACTCCTAAAAATATTTACAAGTTGTTAACAATAAAAATAAAAATATTTTAATAATAATTAATATTGTAATTTATAATTATTGTTAAATTCAATACAGAGCTTTTTTTATTTCATTTGAATTTATACCTCACAGGAGCAGAGATCATTTGAACAACTTTTGCAGAAACTGTTGATACTCATTCCTAAGCTGGGCGGATCTGTGAAACTATCTTGAAATGACAGGGATCTATAAGGAGAATTTAAACCATTGCTATTGCTGCTGTTGTTGTGATTTGTATAAGGTGCTGTTAAATCGGATAGGAAATTCAAATCCTCATGATTATTATCCAACTTTCTACTACTTTCTTCTCCATCCATTTCCGCTCCAATTCCACTGTCGTCAAATGAAAAACCATAATCTTGTCTAAGGAAATCTCGTGGATTTTGTTGATGATGACTTGCCGTTTTCATTCCATTGTGACTTTGACCACTTAACGGTGAATTTGGTGGATATTGAAACTGATCACCAGGATGATTGTAATGATTATTAAATTGGGATGTTTTATTTGGAGATGAAGTTGCATAGGCTCCATCTTGTTGCTGATGGCGAGGAGGAGCACTAGTAAAATTAGTTTCCATGAAATTTCTAGTTCCAGTTCCAGACCCGACTTTGTAAATATTTTGTGGAGGAGGTAGAACTGGAGAAGGTGGCCAATCTGGTGGATTTTGGTAATAATAACTTTCTCTTCTTGTTTCCAATCCTCCTACTGTTCCATTTACATAGGAATTTCCTATAGCTTCAGGATGATGACGATTATAATGATGATGATGACCACCATCATTATTATTACTTATATTATGATATGGTTGATGATGCCCATTGATGGGTAATCTTTCATACTGCTTTTGAATATAAGGGTCATAATTCCCACTGGCACTAGCTACGGAATTGGGAACTGAAGATGATGATGACGAATAATAATTCATACCTGGATGTTGACTTTGATGTGAGGGATGTCCTCGATTTGGATTTGTAATAGGACCTTGATAACCTTGATGATGTCGACCTTGATGATTATGTTGAGGTGAGATTTCTTCACTATCAGCATCCATCGAATAGTTATTATGATGTGGATGAATTTTTGGATTAAAGTGATCTCGAACTCTTGAACTGGGATATTTAGTTGGGGATCCGACATTTGAGTTTGATGTTGAATTTGAATTGGAGTTGGAATTTGAATGATAATATCTATCACGATCTCTATCCCTTTCTCTTTCTCTTTCACGATCCTTTTCTCTTTCTCTTGATGAGGATTTCCCATGATGTTTTTTCTCCCTATGCCTTGAGTTTTTACTCCGAGCACCATGATCTTCAAACTGATTAAAGTTGAAGCTGAAAAGGGAGGAGGAGCCACAATTTAAGCCTGAGAAGGAGGAGGCCTGTCCTCCTCCATGTCCATTATTGTCTAGGTCAGAGGAGGATTGTCCACTCTTTGGATTTGAGAGCATCATCGGATTAAATCCATGAACGATGGGAACTGGGACAGGAATGAATTGGGTTGACGATGGTGTTGTGGGACTGCCAATTCCAATATTTTGTTGAGAGGGATTATATTGAAACTGCATCTGCCTTTGAATGGAATTTGGTATCGTTGTCTTTGAAGAGGATTTTTCTCTCCGAGGTTCAAAAACGTTGGAGGAAGCACAGCTTCCTCTTCTACTACTATCGACGTCCACATCCGCATTGGGGTTCACAGTGAAAGAGAAGGAGTCTCGATCACTATTACTATTATTATTGAGAGATGCGGAGGAGGTGGATGTGAGATGGGAGGGGGAGGCCACAGAATGGTTGGATGCAGAACTGGAGTCTCTTCTTGGTAACTTGGACTTGGACTTTGGGACATTTGATCCAGAACTTGAATGAAGTCCATGACTCCCACTCTTGAGGATTTTACTAATAGCGAGTACTTCATTCTGAACCTTGTTGTACTCAATATCCACATTCCAACCGGAACAATGCTCAATTTGAGCATCCAGTTGAGGGTCTGGCTCCGAAAAATCCGTGGTATTATGAAGATCCTCAATTTTCCTCAAATAAGGTTTCAACACGTCATATCTTTGGGCGAGATGTTGGAGGGATTTTATTTGCCTCCCAATTTGATCCAATTGTTGGAGCTCTCTTACATAGAAATTCCGAAAGGCTGTATTTCCAGTACCATCAATGGGTTTTTTCTCCTTTCTGCTATCACTGTCGATATCATTATCATTATTGTGGTCATGGTCAAGGTCATCTTCAACCTCTTTAACTTGACCAAAAGAAACCGCAGCAACTTTCCTCTCCAATCCTTTTATATTTAATTCTAAATCCTCTGATTTCATTTCCCGGAGTTGGGAAGCTTCATCCAGGTCTCGGAAATCCGCCATATTATTTTCTACTACTTTTACTCGGGCGACGGGTCTGTGGACGATGAGGGACGCGTATGACGATGAAGAGGACGAAGAGGATGAGGAATTTGAACTGGATGATTTGGCGGACTTTCCTTTCTTTGTCCCAGAGTCATCCGAATCCAAATTACTACTACTACGAGTACTCCGACTAGTGGTCGTTGTAGTACTTGCACTGCTACGACTACTACTACAACTCCTTCGTACAGATGAAGAGGAACAGGAAGAATCACAATCATTATTATTATTATGAGGATCCAGAGTATTTTGAACTTTAACCTCCTTTTGAAAATTGACTGTTCTCATATTTTTATTGTCACTGTGATTCAATTGAATCTCGAGTGCATCACTAAATTCACACTCATCCGTACTCTCCAGCCCGTGACAGGTGGGGGGTTTACTCTGGAGAAATTCCTTGATTTTGGAGGCAGGTCGATGTGTCCTCTTTTTACTGGAGCCCTTTGCCAGGACGAGACGAGGTCGAGGTTTGGACTGAAACTGAGATTGAAAACCAAAACCATCCCACTGGGAATCCTCAATCTCTGCTGAGGTTTCTTCTACAACATTACGATAAAAAGTGGGACTGGTGGTCTTCATTGTGATGAAATCACTCACATTCCCCACCTCAAATTCATAATCTCCACAGGGAGAATTTGAATGCGAGTTTGGATTTGAACTGGAATTATTATTATTATTATTATTATTAGTTGTAGTATGACTTGCAATAAAAAGGGGTGAAGGTTTTTCATCATAATAACTGTTGTTCATTATAGCACCAGCACTTTGACTGTGACTGTGATTTTGTTGTTGGTCAGTCTCAAAAATATTAAGATTTTGTGGATTAACCAGAGTTGGGACTTTCTCTCGAACGAGGACATCATCCTTGACAGTATTTTCACAACTTTCCTCCCTTGTCACTTGGTTTGGAGTGAGTTGACTCGAATTGGGGTATTCACAATTAAAAGTCCTATGGATTTTCTCTTGAATCCGACCTTCCGACTCCACGTTGTGAGTGGAAGCAACGCGGATGGGGACTACATATTTCATGTGGTGAACTTTTATTTGTGGGGTTTGGGGTGGGGAAATGTATTCATCTTCAGACTCGTCCGAACTACTCGGTTTTGGAAGGCTTTCTATTTCCGGTTGAGCCCATGTGAGACATTTGAAGGAGGCCGAGGAACTTGGGGAATTCGCGATCGGTGGGAATACTTCTGAGGAACTACTATTGTTACTACTACTGTTATTATTATTGTTGGTTCTACAGGGACTCGTTGGGACGGAGACGGAGGAACAACTTCGGGCGTCTTCATACTGCATATCCGCCTATGAGAAAATAAATAAATAAAAGATGCATATGCAAGGAAAAACACTAAAACACTAAAATTTTGTTTGTGACTTGTATTTTATATTTTATATTCTAAGATAAAAAATGATGAGTATTTTGTTAGTAGAGAAAGAGTGGTTATATTATACCGGAGTAAAACCCTCCTTTGGCTGCTATAAGCATTCCATTTCAGATTTGAGATACAAAGAATCATCACAATGTTTTTAAAAGGGATTTTGGTTAATGATTAATTATTAATGAAAAAAGGAGGAAGAAACAAAAGAATGGTTGAAATTTTCTAAAGTATTTTTACCTGTATCATCACATCACTCAGTGACTTTGTGGATGAATTTGTGGTCATGGTGGATGCAGTGCTAGTGGATGTGGTTTGCTGGAGAGGGCGACCATTGCTGTCCTCTCTCTCTTCCCTCGCCTTCTCCTGTACATTCCAACTCTCAATCTAGATAGTAGAAAAAAATGCTTTCATGAAAATAATATTCGTGTGAAAAATGTATAAAAAGAGTAATAATAATAATTATTATTATTATTTATTATTGCCAATCCTATACTCAATGTTCAATATGCTGACACTAAATTTTAATGCTTTCAGTTTTTATTTACCGCGGAAATGAGACGATTCCAACCATTTCGGGGAGTGAGGCCCCGAAGTATTCCGCCGTTCTAAAGAAAAATAGATAGAAATAACAATTTTTAAGTTGTGTATCATAATTTCTAGTCGTAGTTTATAGGCTCATTAAAAAAAGGAGAAAAAGAAGAGCAAGAGGAAAAAAATGCCTTCCACTTACAAGAACCGACTTACATGCACACGCCAAGAATCACACTCACGCTCATCATTCAAGCCAACTTGCATAACAAATAATTAATGTATTGATGAAGACAAAGATATTATGCAACTACACTAACTATTATCGATATCAATTATCAATAATTATTCATGTGAGCTACTAGGAATTTTGTCTTAGAGCTAATGGTCAAGGTACTAAACAAAGATGTGAGGGAAGGGGATTCTTTTTAAAACTAAAAATGATAAACTAAACACTAAACTAAAAACTATTAAACTAGTGTTGTGCTAAAAAATAAGAGAAATAAAACCCCAAAACTCATGTATAAAACTCATGTAAAATGATAAATGATAAAAACCCTATGTTATTTTTTATTGTTTTATTGTTTATAAATTATAAACTCAAAACTCAAAGTCTGTTTTTTTAAAATAATCTGAAATCTGAAACATGCAAACCAAACATAATCGAATGCTAATGGCAACCAGCAGCTAGTGCTGTTTGTTGCTATGTTACAAGTAAAAAGTGAAGTGTAAATCGGAAGATGACTACAAAAGTACACAGCAAAAGAGCCATTTGTTTATTTTTTCTGTTTTTATCATTTGGACTTTCACCTGTGTTTTCGCCAGGTTTAAGATGTTTGCCAGCCTTGAGATGTCTTTACGAATATCAAAAAGGGAGGCGATGGACAGGTAGTCACTTGGTCCTTGACCCACGCCGTACGCTGAAGTTGAATTGACCTTGGGTTGATTCTCAACTAGTCGGGCTCTTCCAGCAAATCGGAAACTGTTTAAAGTCTGCGCGTGACATAAACTTGCGGGTGATGCAGCTAGAAAAAGAAAATTAATACAATCTTCTTTGAATTTTTTATAACCAACAATCAACATTTGGTTGAATGTTTTTTGTAGTTATAATTTGCACCACATTATAATATTTTTTATGGTTCATTTCATACTGATAATAATGGATGTTGTTGCGTTTCCTCCGAGAGAATCTTTAAGAAGCCAGGTCAAGGCCGAATCACGATATGGAATATATTGTGCTTTCTCAGCTATGTAAAAAAATGATACACATAAAATAAACGCAAAGTTAGGTAAAAATATGCACAGGTTTTACATTTTTAATTACAATTATCATGTGAATTTGGTTTGGGTTTTAGCTCCCAACATTCCAAATACGCTTTTAATTCTCATTTCGTCAGTACACGGGAAATAAAAGGTACTGGAGGGAATTTTATTGAGAATTATTGTTACTGGGAGTTATAATATACTTTTTAAGAGTTAAAAGTTAAAACTATACTATAACAATAAGATTTTATCAAAAATAAAAAAGACGGAAAAAATAAACTTGGGCTTACCTAGGGACGAAATGACATTACCCAGGGACACTAGAGAACGATTAATATCCGCCCCCTCAGCCAGTAAATTCTTTGTCGTCGTATACTCTGCTTTCTCACTGTACGAGTACAAAGTACAAACGAGTCAAATATCAAATGTCAAAAAGTAAAAAGTAAAAAAATGTGGAAATCACAACAAACAAACAAAAACAAATATATGTATTCACGATTCACGATTGTCTATTACGTTGTGTAGTTAGTAGTTATGTACACATATTCCTTATTATAATACTTTTGCACTGCATTTTTCTATCTTATATAATAATATTATATGCTTTTCAAACACTCAACCTTGAATTTCACAGAATTTACGGGGAAAATGTACAAAATTCCTTTGTTTATTTGTACTGCGACGTTATTTTTCAATTCAAAGAGAGTTCAAAGGGAAAAAACAGGCAATTTGTAAAATTTTTCATATTTGAGATTTGAGATTCAAAATTCAAAACGTTTGTCATATGTACAATAAATATATGTACACAAATATACACACACTTGAATTTGATTTGATATTTCTCTTGTCTTTGAAAATTCCTGATTCCTGATTTTTTATTCCTGGTTCTAGGAAAAGAAAACCCTTGACATGAATATATTGAGACGGAGAAGTTGAGGAGAAATTAGAACAAACATGGCGCAGGTTGGTGGTTGGCGAGTGGTGAGTCATAATCTGTACGCTGTACTCTTTACTCTTTACTCTGTAGTTTGTGCTCATAGTACATAAAACGGAAAAGGAAATACGGAAGAAAGTTATCTAGGAAAAAACCACCACACCTGAACATTTTATACATAAATTTCCCATCAAGCTACATTTGAAATTATACTAAAAGACATGTGTTACAGCGAGTTCTACACAGGTATAAAACGCGTGTGGTTATCACTGGATATTGGATATTGGATATCCTTAGCATTTTAAACTTTCATTCTAATTCCAAGTCTAGTAAAATTTGCATACATGTACAATAGACAATAGACCTTTTAGTTTTATCAGGAGTATAAAGTATAACATAGAGAATACAGAGAATAGAGAAATACGGTGAAATGTCCGACCTTCCAGCTAAATCGACTAGGTGGACTTGATTAGTGATGAGTTGGTCATATTGTTCGTCTATACCCGTACTACTTCCATTGGCTTCTCTCGGCTTGTGGTAGGTAAGGTAGAGTGTCCAAATGGCATGACTTCGACTCGATCGTCGATTTGAACCTGTTTGTCCCATTGCTCGACGCTTCTCTCCTTCCCACAATAAATCCGTCAGACTGATCTCCTCACTCACCTCAACTCTCGTCAAATCTACATTCACAATACACAATACACACACAAAGTCAACATTTTCATCATCCGTATACTACAATATACTTTGTACTTTGTACATGTTTCAATTTTCAATCATATTATACATAAAAAATAAGATAGACAAAGAATATCTCAACATTGGATAATGTGCCTTGAGCACTTGACATTGACATTGGCACTGGTAATTTTTCAAAAAGTATCATAAGTCATTTTTCATGTAAAATGTAAAATGTATGAGAACCACTAAGGAAAATCACAAGTCAAAGTCACAAGACGAAAGAAAGACAAGAGTAAGAAAAAAAGTGTCAAAGTAGAGAAAGTACAAGACAAAAAAAAGAGGGAAAAGAAACGGAGGATTGAGGATTCAGAATTCAGAATGGAGAAAGGGTGAGAAAGGAAAATACGAGAGATACAATCAATGAAAGGAGTGTGGCGCCAGTCTGGCTAGAAAGCTAGAGGCTAGAAAAATAAGGAGGAGAAGAAGTAAAATCAGGAATACAGAATACAGAACAGAATACAGAGATAGTTTCAAAAAGATACATGGAAGATGTGAGTATGTGTAAAAGTTGGAGGTTGTGGGTTGTAGAGGTATTACACAGTGCACAGTGTGCAGTACTCGTATTTCCATGTACAAGAAGTGTATGATAAAAAATGTATAACCTTGGACATGCGGGCCATTTTGCACAGAGTATCGGAGTTTCAGTGGTTTGTCCGGTGTGAGAAGGTCTCGTACTTTCTCACGGTATATTTCCATAAAAGAAACTTCCATTTTGAAGGACAAATAGTTTTCTCTACTGTCTCGTAACTTGTTCCAAAGACTTTGACATAGACGGGGAATCAATCCAGGATCCGCCTTTTATTCATACACAAAATAGAATATGTAACATGGAAAATTTCAAGTAAAATATTATAACTTATAACATTTCATGTCCACTTTATAAATTTTTATTTTTATTGCTCAATCTCATAAATTATAAATGACAAATGACAAATCTTCTTAATATTTCTTTCAAAAATGCGTATATGTACAAAAATATGTATTACTTTTGTTCCGAGCATTGTATGAGTTTTCCCTGTGCCGCTCTGTCCGTACGCGAGGAGACAAGCATTGTATCCTTCCAGAATACTTTTTTCCAAAGATGGACCCATCTCTGTGTAAATTTCCTCTTGACTAGCTCCATAATCACCCTCAGAGGTCAACCAAAATGCGTGATCAAAATCAAATTGACGATATCGACATCGACTGTCCGCTGCGGGCTTTTCTGGAACCTGAAATTTTAATACAAATAAAAATACAATCAAGTTGATCTGTTTTACATTTCGTTCATCATTTTATTTCTATCATATTTTCAACAACAAGTTCTTTCTCTACAATATCGAATACAAGTCATGTGGATTAGAAATACAAAATGGTATTAATTACCACTGTTTTCTGTATCTTTCTTTGACTCCAAAAATTTAAAAATTTTACATTGGGGAACACAAAAATCAAAACCAAAAAGGATAATGGATAACGAAGTAAAATGTGAATTTTTTCAACCTCATAAACTCATAAATTTGGACAATTTTAACAAGCTCAATGTATTTTCACAACATGAGACATGACAAGATAAACTCAGTTGTAAATCTTTATCAGCATCCTCCCTTTTTTATCTACCATCTACCATTTCACATTCAAAATCAAAAGACAAAAAACATCCTTCTCGTACATTAAATGTTAGATGTTAGACAAATTTCCTGTGTATTTTATATACTCGATACTTTCAATACTCTCGATTCTAGATACTCGATACTTGAACAAGAGTTTATTTTGTATATTGTAAACAGTGCTACCCTTGCCTTCCATAAGCTTTGCTATTTCCAACTTGGTTTTCTTTTTTAGTGTTTAGTGTGTATTAAATTTACTATGTTTTTCCAAGTTGCGTAATATTAGTTTTTTGAGTGAAGTGTACAGTGTAACGTGGGACATGGAACATGGCGTAATCACATTATTTAGAATTTATGGAATTGGCAGCCCTCATGAATAAACAAGACACCAGAGACAAGAGACAGAGAGAGAGACAGAAAAAAAACAGAAAAAACAGGATGAAATGACACGATCGAAAATCTAACTTGATCTGAATTCTGAATTCTGAAATGTGCATTTCCTCTTTCCTCTATTTACATTTCCATTTCTGTCACTTCCTTTTCCTTCACAACCATTTCAATTTATATTAGTCTCCATAGTCTCCAACTTCCACATTACGCACATTCACTTACAAATGCAAATGCATGTACAATGTACATGTATTTGCAATGTAATATAATATATTATGTGTGACATTGGAAATTTCATGTTTCATGTACAATCATTTTCCAATAAATTTCACCCGGAACAGCCACTAAATTCCAAGTCCAAATTCGCATTTGACATAAGACATAAGACACAACATCAAGAATAAAGAAGAATCCAGAATTGGGAGTGGAGAGCATGGAAAATGGAAAATGGAGCTTTGAAAATAAATAGGCGAATTATTATAATAGATGGATGTTTCATCCCACAATATATTTTGTAACGGCAGTTGGCAGATGGAAAATATAGAAAACTATTTGTACTTTGTACAGTAAAGTAAAGCGTAAAGAGAAGGAGTAGAGAGTGCAAAAAAAGAAGAAAAATGGAGTTCAAAAAGTAAATTATTATAGATTATAGATTTTAGATGATATTGAAAATTGAATGTTTTCTTTTCTTATATATTTCTACGTGCTTTTGTTTTTATTTATGCACGTATGCATGTATGTGTCTTTTACACTTGTGTGGGTGTTTTGTGTGATTTGTGATTGTTTATGCGTAGTGTGTAGACTGTAAAGTGTAAACAGTAAATACAATACTTTCAATGTTCATCTCCGTTTGGTGCGTTTGGTTTTGGCTTTGGCACAATCTCGTCATTTCTTTTTCTTTCGACTAATTTTACAATATATCTACGTGTACATCTATACATTCTACATGTATGTACTATGTGCAATTCTAAATCCCGACTTTGGTTATTATACTCCATGTGACATGAGACACAAGAGACAAGACACAAAAGAGATGTAGATACAACACTAAAAAGTATACTAACTACTAAATACTAAACATACCATTTTCTACTTTACATTAGATACTGTGTGAACTGTGAAACAAAAAATGGAGTGAAATGATTCGATTGAGCATTCCAGCAATAATTATTACACAGAAACAAATAATACATAAAGACTAAAGACACATAGTCACAGATAAAGATATGTGCATTATCTCCAATCTCTACGCAGTCACAATTTACAAGTCACAAGTCACAAGTCAGAAATGTCTGCACTCTGCACATTACATCGCACATATTACATATTACATAATATTATATTCATCCAAGTTTTGTCTTTTAACTTTTGGCTTTTGGCATGCCGTGGTTATACGACAGAAAATATGTATATTATTTTTGTACGGTTTGGTTGCATAATGTATCTATTAACTATGTACTATGTACAATGTGAAAGCCTAAATAAATGTAGTAGTGCATACATTGTACATTTTACATGCAGTATTGAATTCTATTGGATTTTTTCCCTTTCCAAAGATTTGTTCCCACTCATAAGTCAGTCTTCAGTACACTTGAAAAACTCGGAATCGGAATGCCAACTAACAGAAAGCAAAGCAAAAAAGCATACCCAATACCAAATAACAAATACCGAGTACTGAGTACTGAGTAGAGCACGTAAGCAAAGCAAAGTAAAAGGCTCTTGCGTATGATTGTGATTGGAGTGAGTGAAGTGGAGAGAAGGAGAGAAGGAGAGAAAGAGACGTAGAAAAAATAACTGTATCTACATATGTATCTAGAATCTAGATATCCAAGTCAAAGAGGAAAAAGAAGAAAGGAAGGAGACAGAAGATGGAGAGTGGAGAATGGTGAATGGTGAATATTTTTCTTTTTTCACAAAGCACATTCAACGGATGACTTGACTTGACTTGCAGTCTAACTCATACTATTGTAGGTTGTAGGTAGTACTTGTACCTTGTACGTTTGCTCGTTTGCTCGTTCGTTTGTGCACAGGCAAAAGTCAGTCAGTCAGGGGAGATTGAGAAAGAAAGAAAGAAAGAAAAAAATTTGGCACGTTTTCATCTGGAAGGATTGAATTGGATTGGTTTGGATTGAGCTTATATACTACCAACTTGAACAACCAACTACCAACTACCACACACCATATTATACCGTAGGTAGCAATAAGATATAATAATATAATGTAAAACAACATAATATGATTACACATGTACTTGGATTTGTTCTGTAGTAGTAGAAGCTAGAAAACTAGAAGATCATATGTCTGCATTATTCTTTTTCCTTTTTATTCTATTACGTTTTGGATAAACTGTAAAGTGTACACTGCAGATCCAGAAACTGGCACTGTACACTGTACACTGCACATTGAACATTGTATTTTTTCTACTTTGTACTTTTCATCTCGTATTTTGCATTTCCCATTCAATGACAATGACGAGGGCAGAAAAAAAAGAAAAAAAAGAAGAAAGCGAGGAATTCAACGGTGAAGAGTGAACACAGTGAACAGTGAATGAATCTCCTCTCATCTCAATGAAAACTCTTGTCAGTAACTTGTTCCGCATGCCTGTGAAATTGTATTGTATTGTGTGTTGTATTATGATGGAATTGAATTGAATACATAGTAATATTTGGAATGTAGATCAAATGTATACATTTTTTTTTAGTTTTTTTTTCAGTATCCGCAATCCACAATCCACAACGAACTACTTGATTTTGATTTTGAGAGTTGAGAGCTGGGAAAGGGAAATAAAAATGTCAAACCGAGACAGAGATCAGAGAATAGAGGAAATGACCCGAAAAAGGAGGCAACACAAAAAGGGAAAAATTTCTCTCTCATATCACATATTTACATATATAAATATAAGAGTTTGGGAATTTCAATTGTCGGTATTCTCTATTCGATATGCTACACAATACTTAAATAGTAAATAGCATCATGCAGAAAAAAAGAAGAAGAAGAAGAAGAAGGCGGTAGCCAATATAATATTTGTACAGGAATTCGAGAGGTGAGTGTATTTATATATAAAAGATGTAGGATTCTTTTATACTTGGTACATGGATTGGAAATTGAAAGAATATAAAAATGTGTTGACTTACCCGGATGTCAGTTATGAATGCAGAATGTTCTTCCACTTCCACCACAACGGGATAACCCTCATCTCGCTCTCTGCACATACATACACATAAATCATTTTATTACAACATCAAGGATTATACAGACATGTACAATAATATATATGGATTGAGTTGTCCATATGTATTTACTTTTGTAGACTATAAAAGGTTAACTATATGCACAGAATACAAAATGTATTATTGATTATAGTATGCAAAATACTTGACTGCTCATTGCTCATGTGTATATATAATGTATAATATATATAATAATAATATAATAAATAAAAAGATGTAAAGGAGTTTGAATGTCTTGTATCTATACCACACTTTTTTTTACCACAACGCTGCATGCATGCAAAAAAAGGTACAGAATAATACAAATAGATAAAAAGTATGTATTGTTTATTTCTATTGCTAGATTTTGTATTTTGTATTGTTATTGTTATTTTTTCTTAAAGATGCAAAGCACAACTTGTACAGTGTATAATAAATAATAATAATAATACCTTGTAGATAAGGGCCGAGCACGTAGAGCCACTTTGATTGTTGACATAATGCTGGATGATGTTCTTGTTCTCTACAGTCTATAGGGTAGTTTATTGTCCAAGGCCGTTTTCTTTTTACTTTCTCTCTTGCTCCGACTCCAAGTTTCCTCAGTCCTCAGTTCTCAGTCTTTTTTCTCTCCTCCTTCCTCGTTCTTCTAGAAAAAGGAATGGAAAAAAACATCAAAACAAGTCTGATGATGATGATGATGATGATAGATCTTATGCAACGTCTATAGACTATAATTATTATTGATAATATAATATACAATATATAATGTCACTCAATATTCAAAATACACTAAACAATCCTCTTTCATCATCCGAAATCCAAAATATTTCCATACAAGTATTTGTATTCGTGTTTCTTATTTTACATCACGATTTTCATGATTACCAAAATTATTCAAAATTATAGCATAAAAATATTATAAACCCTTTTGTGTCGGTAGTCTATAGTTTATACAATGTGCAGTGCAAAGTCTGTAAAGAACAAAATAACAATAGGAGAAAGGAAAAAGTCTGAGGTTTGAGATTGTCTTTAAGGATGACGATGACGACGAAATGAAAAACAAAATACAAAAGACGAATGGATTATTTCCGTATTCAGTATTCAGTATTAAAATGAAGGAACATGATAAATAATGATGTCTTTTTATTCATTGTTTACACATGTACGTAATTTGTATGTGAGTTCAATAGAGTGAGTTGTGAGTTGTGATGCGGATGGGAGCCGTAATTTTCATTCTGAGCATAATCCAGGATCCACTGGAAATCCCGCTTAAATCCAGATCTAAATTCCAAATTCCATCCATCCTCAATAATACTCAGTGCTCAGTGTTCAGTGGCAATGATAATTAATTCATATTACACATCATTTTGCTTTTCAGTGTAAAATGCCAGATGCAAGATGCGGGATGCGAGTTCATCCTTTAACCTTCAACCTTTAACCAACTCTGAAAAGAATGTGCACTCTGTTGAGTCTGTTGAGTCTGTATAGTTTGCCGTCGACCAAATTAAAAATTAACCAACTTACTGTGTGCACTCAATACTCAATAGGAATCTTTAAACTACGACACTCTACTTTAAAAATAGGATTACGGACCAAGGACAAAAGTTTACATTGTTCATTGTACACTGTACATTGTGCATCTAGAATCTAGACGCTATTAACAGACAGCAAACTTTGAGTTTGGTCTTTGGTCCGTTCCGGTCGCTAGAGATTAGACACAATTTACTCTAAATTCTAGACTCTAGACTTTAGACCTGAGAATGTAGAATGTAGAAAAATACTCCATGCTGCAGAAACGAGAGATGAGTAAAAAAAAAAAAAGAAAAAAATAAAGTAAAAAGTGAAAAGAGCTCTTCGCATTTTAGTTTGTGCTGATTACTTTTAATTGTAATTCAATTTTTGTGGTTTGGTTTAAGAAATTTTAAAGGCACTTAAAAAACTCTAGACTCAAGACTCAAGAGCATCGATCTTTGATCTTTGATCTTTGGAGTTCCATTATGTATTTTTTATAGAGTATTCTGGCTCAATACTTTTGTCTTTTACTTCTTGGGCCTCTTGTGTATTAGATGCATCTTGAAAAGTTAAGCTTTCTTTTGATATTACCAAACACGTTTTTTTCTTTTTTCCTCTTTAGTATTTTTAAAGTTCAAGAAATAAAAAAGAGATACATGATTACATGATATTTATAAGACAGAATTCCTTTTTTCATGGGAATAATAGGGATTTTAAAATGCTAAACTAATTAAAATGCATGTGCTCCCGTATTCCCAATACCCACCCGTACGTTTCTGGACTTTGTAATTAAAACAATTCAGGAAGATGGTAAACTAAAACTATCTTACGTCTTCCGTCTGACGTCTTACAGATGTACATTAAACATTTGTACTTGAAATTGTACATGTAGGGAAACTACTTGCACTTGTTAATTTCTTTATCCGCCCCCAGTTTTTTTAGATGTGAGCTGCTCTTCAACTTGTGTTTATTATTGGATAAGTTGGACAAGAAAAGATGAGGAATCAAGATGAACTACTATGTTTTTCGTGACGACTACGTCACGAAAACCCTAGAAACGTAGGGAACATGGCTCAATTCTTAAGTGTCACGTACAAGTCATACAACAAGCTCAAAGTACACAGGTCCATGGTCCATCTTAAAAATAAAACTTGAAGGAGGAGAGGATAAATATAGTTCAAGATACAAAAGTATACAGTATACAGGAGACAGGAGGAACTTTAAACTCGACCGGTGTAATCATTAGGAATATTATCATGACTGTCATCAGCCATCAGTAACAGATTAAAAAGTGATAATCTTTCATCTTTTCCCTTGTGTCCTGTGCTATTTTGTAGTTGTTGGTTGTGTCATAATATAACGTATAAAGTATAAACTACATGCAATCAATACGTAAGTGTATATCTCTTCATGTCTCCATTCTCCATTCTCCATATAGGCTCTTTTTATATTTAAATGAAAGGAGTTGAGAGCGGAGCAATACCATTATAAAAAATTTGATGTGTTGCTCATTGACAGTGACAGCTCTCTCCGGAATAGTTCATCTCGTTATCCTTATCTTTATCTTTATCACTATTTTATGCTTGCTATTTCCTATTTTCTATTTTCATCCACTCAATATTGATTCAATAATGTTGTTCCACAAAGACAGGGTACATAGTACATACATGCCGGATGGTCTCCGTATTCAATTTCCAATGGTCCAAAGTGTATCAACTATCAACGGCAAAGACGGCGAAAAGCATGAGGAACTTTTCCCTCTCTCCATTGTAAATACACTGTACACCGTACATTTTACATGCAGTGTGAGTTTTGAGTTTGTCTAAGAAAAAAGTAGAGTATCTCGGTGTGTGTCTATGATTTAAGTTGAGTTGTACAAACAAAGTGTGAAGATGGAAAACACTACAGGAGAAAAAAGAAGAGGGAATTGCCCTCCCGACACATTGCATATCGCACGTCGCACACAGCAAACAGCACACAGCGGCACATGTACCATGTGTAATGTCTGATGTTTAATGTGTACAGTGTACAATGTACAATGTTCATTTTACACTTTGGCTATATGGACAATTGAGAATGGAGAAAGGAGTCGACATCGTCTTTTCTTCTTCTTCTTCTTCTTCTTCTTCTTCTTCTTCTTCTTTTTCTTCTTCTTGGTCGCCTTGTCTTTATTTTTATACTGTTATAAGTTGTAATAACAGAGTTACTTTCAATTTTTTTTCCAGTTGCATCCAGCCCGGGCACACTACAAGTACAATGTACAGTGTACAGTGTACAGTGTACAGTGTATAGTCACAGTGGGACAGACAAAAGTAAAGAAAGGAAGGAAGAGAAGACGAGTAGAGTAAAGAGTACTTGAACTATTTTTCTAACCCCTTCATTTCCTCCCGGTTTTATTTATCCAATCCACCGTCAACCATCACCATCACCATTGCCATCACCATCACGAGCGTCGTCACAGCCACCATCATGTACACTGGGTGAATAGTGTGTACATAATACATAATCGTGTGTAATAATAATATAGTACAACACATGAGACAAAATACAAAATACAAACTATAAACTTAGGGGCAAAGATAAGCAAGGAATTACCAGTGTGGTCTAGTCTATCTTCATGATGCTGTACATAATCTTTAATATGTTTAGTGCTCTATATGTGTAAATGTGTACAGAGTATGGAGGATGGATAATGTATGTTGTATGTTGTATGTATACTTGTAAATAGGATTGAGATTAAATCCCGTTATGGTTTCTCCTCCATCGCCTCATCTCCTTCCACTCATGTATATTTTCTAAGTGTAACTGTAACTGTTTGCAACTGTTTAAGAGCATTGATTATGGAGAGGAGCAAAGTCTTATACGGCATACTGCATAATGTCTATTTACTTGCTCGAGACTCAAGATTCAAGATGCTCAAGACTCAAGACTCAAGACGTTCATCTTCTTTACCTCTTCCGCCCACGCAAATAACTTGAATGTACCTATATGTGTGTGTTTACGTAGACATATGTACAATATTCAGATTCACATGTTCAGATGTTCAGATGTTCAGATATTCAAATACTCGAATCCGTTCACTTTTTGTCCCGTTTACTCAACATATAATACAGCACAGAGTATAGCGTGGTAGAGTGGCAGATACAGGATATATGATATATCAATGTGTGCAAACTGAAAGGGAAAATGTTTTCCTTTTACATAACAAAGTTCATAATATACTTTACTTTTCCTTTTCCTTTTCGTTTTTTTTCTCTTGACTGAAGAAGGTATACAAATGAAGCTAAGGAGCTGAGGATGGGATGGGAAGAAGGCAGGAAGGCAGACAGTCAGGCAGTCAGGCAGGCAGGAACTTAGACACAACTTTGAGAAAATTTGGAACGCACTTTTATTTGTGTATTTTTAAACTGGTCGTTTTTTTTCTACTCTTTTCATAGTCCTCGTCCTGTTCTTGTGCTTGTGCTTGTGCTTATGCTTATGCTTCTGTGCTTGTACTTGGGATGTTTGGATATTTATGTAGGTTCATTGTATACTGTGTACTGTATACTTCTTATTTTTTTCCACTTCCTCTACTACTAGATTCTAGATTCTAGATACTCCTACTACTGTGAACTATGAACTCGAGAGCACAGTTGCACAGTCGAGAGTAAATAGTAAATATACAAACACAAAACACAAGTACAAATTGCAGATCTGGATATTGAATACTTGTGCAAAGAGGAAGAGAAGATACATGCATAAATAGTTGATGCAGTAACTATAGACTACAGGGTGTATACAGTATACAGTTCTCAATGGGATGAATCCAGAATTCAAGCCAAATTGAAGCAGAGAGAAATGAAAAATTTCATTTTTTTTTTCATTTCTTTCAATTTCAGAAACTGTCAAAGACTAATGGTTTTCAATTTTTGATTTTTTGATTTTTGGTTTTTGAGGTTGTGGATCTCATAAAGATTTTTTATCTGATGGTTTTAAAAAAATAAGAGGCTCCGTTTCAATCAGTGCAACGTCGATTATTGATATAATACATGTTGTAGTTTGTAGTGTTATATGCATGTTGGTTCTTTTTTTGTTCATTATAAATTTCTCAAAGAGTGGAAGGAAATGTGGAAGAGAAGAGAATCACGTCAGAATCAATCAACACTCCACTCCTATATAATATTGGATCTTGTATCTGCTTAGATTTCAACACAAAGACAAGATTTTCTTGAATCTTTTCAATTTCCACAGTATTCCACGGTTTATGCCAAGCCAAGCCTAGAAATTACAAATAGGACTAAAAACTAAAATACATGAACATTTTTAAAGTGTTTAAAGTGCATTGTAAGAAAAATGAGAAAACTGTAACTCTCATTTCATCTTCCTCTTTGGTCTTTGAGTAATGTGTGTAAACAAAGTAAAAAGTAAGGAAATGCATCTAGACAGAAAAATTAAAAGAGGAGCGCACACTGTACACACTTGATAAAATCAAATCATTTTCAGTTTTTGGGGGATGTGACAGCAACTTCAATATCTCAATATTCAGCATCAGTTTGAGTCGACAAATCTGTTAACGCTTTCACCTGTACGGTGCAAAGTGTACAGTTTTCCACCGACAAACATGACGAAAATGCTCTTTCTGAAAAATCCATGTGAGAGCGGGGAAACATTACATTTTGAAGTCCAAGTCACAGAAATCAAAGCTTAAGAAAATCATGAATACGATGACAGAAACCAAACCAAACTTTAGACTTCAGGGATTTTTGTCTTACATGTTTAGATTGAATTATTTAATTTTTCCTTGCGGTATAACTTTTTGTCCATATTTATTTTAGAAAATTGCATACACTGGGCGTTACCGCTACCTCCTGTAAAATATAAAATAAACGATTTTTCCTTTTTTGAGTACGCTAAAAATTGCTTAAAATAATTAAATAGTACAAATTGAATTCAAAGAAAGTATCGATTTCCTTCTACGAAAACGAATGCTTAGCGAATGTCTCATCCTGCATTACATCATGTAAAATGTGAAAGAATAAGATGTTTTGTTTCCTATTTTTATTTTTTGTTGGTTTGTCTGTTTTTTTTTACTTTTTGAAGATGAATAGTCTCATCTAATTTCAAAAATAATGTGTTTTATCTTACTTCTTGTTTTTGTGTTTTGTGTTTTGTGCTACAAGTTACAAACAACAAATCTGTATGTATATAACATAGTAGGGAAAAAATAGGAAATGACTGGAAAATCCACAAGAAGCTCCAGGTCCACAGCCATGGTCCATGGTACTGCTTAATACTTGCATGTATAAAGTGGAATTAGAAAGGAAAGTTCCCTGTTGTCTCTTCTTCTATTATAAGTTAAAGACGTAAGAGAAACACAGAGAGAGAGAGACTTTGAGAGTTTGAGTTTGAGTTGGAAAAGTCCAGTCCAGTTGAAGAATCTCTCAGGATTAGGCCGCCTTAAAAGCTTTACGACTCGAGCCGTAGAAAAGACAGACCAACTTGATGTGTAATGTGCAATGTGTACAGTGTACATTGTACATTGTACAGTGCAGGGTGTAGGTAACAACTAACAACACACTGTGCATTGTGCATAGTCATCCACGTGGAGCAGTACTACTTATACCGTGTTTGTAATGTCTCGATTCTAGAACTCTAAATACTAGATACACAATGAGACAGGTATGATATGTAATATGTAATACACTGCAAGCTGCAAACTTTCTCCATGTATAGATAATAGATACTAGATACTAGATACAGCTTATATAATATACAATATAGGCTGTGCACAATATAAATGTGTATGCAGTATGCACTGAGGTCTAAAACCATTCCCACTTCCACTCGAAACTCAAACAGCATTTAATTTTCTCCACTTGTCCGTTTCTTCCACTACTTTTACTTTCTCCAATTCCGTATCCTGGAATCTGGAATGAAATGGAATTGGATTGTTGCTTCTGAGGTCTTAGTGGTACGTATACGGACTGTAATATATTCTCTGTTCGGAATATACTAAATGTATTTGTAATTTGTACATGTGCTGTGAATACTGAAACTGATACTGATAGATGATAGAAATACGTTCACAATTCACAATTCACAGTGCATGATGTAGATAATATATAATATGTAATATATGCAATAGGGAATGTACCAAACACTCATTCATGAACAGAGACTAAAGACTAAGGACTAAAGACAGGAAAAGCAACAAAAACAACAACAACAACTTTGCAAAGGCTCTCCTGATTCCATTCTCCGTCGTTCCTCATCGCAATGCATCTCATCTTCATCTCTCTTCTCATTTCATTTCATTTCATTTTAGCTGGTCTGGAGGCTGATTCCATTTCTGTTGTTTTCCTTTCCTTTGAAAGCTCAAATACTCAATTCTCAATGCTCATTGTACAAGACATAAGACATGAAAGTTCAATCGAGTCCACAGTCCACAGTCCATTCCACAACACAACATAAGAATCACATCCAAAATATAACATAAACATCAACGTCAACTCTATGAATCCCGCCTCCAGCATCACAGCACACACCACACAGCTCAACATTTGTTATATGATTTCGGATATTAAATGTAGACTGCTGGAACTGTGCACTGTGCATCAAGTCACTGTATTTTACACTGTACAAAGGGCAGTTCATTCAGATACATACTTATTAATACATTATACTCTATATTCTATATTCTTTATGCTCTATTCTCAAAACAAAGTTGGGGACAACCTTGAGGAAATTATTTTTGGGAAAAACGATGTCAAAGAGAGATTACGTGAGCCACACACAAGACACAAGAGCGAATAACTGAGACAACTGAGAACTGAGTGGAACGGAAGTAATAGAAGAAAGTCCAAAGACCAAGTTCTCAAGTCGGAAAGAAAACAAGAAAGATGGAAAAGAAAAAAGAATGTGACTAGATTCTAGAGACAAGAGAGAGAGAGAGAGAGAGAGAGAGAGAGAGAGAGTAGAAAGTAGAGAGTAGCCACTGGTCATATCTTATTACATCTATCATATTTCATATTGAGGATGGAGAATTGTGGAAATCTCATCAGATTCGGATTGAATGAACAAGTCCAAAGTCCGAAATCCAAAATCCAAATTTCCACATCCTCGCACGAACCAAGAACCAAGAGGATGGAGAAAGAAAAAAGGAGAGGAAGAAAGAGAGTGAAAACAAATAACAAATTTACTCAGTACCAGAGAGATGAAACAAATCAAGTGAGCACGTACTTATAACTTATACTCAATACTCAATATCACGACTCACTACTCACTACTCTCTACTCTCTGCACTCAATATTCTTCTGATGTCCTTTTTATCCCTTCCAACTGTCTACTTGTACTTGTGTGTGTGCAAACACAAACATAAACACAAACCACAGCTCAATACTATATACCATCTTCCATCTTTCGTCATTCTCAATTCTCAATTCTCAATCTTGAATTCTCATCATCTTCCCCTTTGTCTTTGTCTTGTCCTCTTCCGCGTCTCACTCACTCAGTCTTTCATGAGCCGTCAACTTTGTCCAGTCATAATATGGACGATGGACAATGGACAATGGGCATTGGACATGGGGACACTGGACCATCCTGTATGCTGTATACTGTATACGATACGACATACGACAGCAAAACGGAACGCATGTCACATAGTAAATACATGGTCATTTTTTTCTTTATAGAAAAAGTAATAATATTGAGTATTTGGTATTATATATTATACTTTCCATTCCTCGTAAAATTACTAACAAACAACGGCCTATAGTCTAAAGTCCACAGTCCACAGCCTCAAGTCTCAATGCAATATCATCATACACTATTATTTACACAAGAACGACTCGGAAATATTGTCTTATTTCCTGTCTTCTATCTGTCTTCTGCCCTCTTGTTAGTAGTATCTAATATCTTATATCCAATATCTAAAATCTAGTGAGTAAAACTGCTTGTGCAAAACTATAGCTTGAGGATGAATATCATGTCTTGTTGTCTTGCAATAAGGTCATATCTACTAATTGCTCCCATCATCCCCACCCTCAATCTCACACCGTGTCTTGTGTCTTGTGTTGTGCAACCAATCGATAAATGATAAATGATAAAATGCGTGCAAGGAAAGGATGTATAAAAACCTTTACTCTAGGATCTAGAATCTAGAATCTAGACCTTTTTTCTACAGTCTGAAGACTGGACGCTGGAGTATTTTGCAATTGAGCAAATGAGGATGATGAACACAAAATATCTAAAAAAGGAATTCAAAGAATTCGGAATTGGGAATTGGGAACAGATTGCAAAAAAAACTGTTGACTATTATTACTTGTGACTTATGAACTCGAGGTCAAAGAGTTCTCTGCTCATTTATTTTGACAGGAGCAATTGATCCGTGTGCACTTTTCATTTTCGTATCATACAGTATTCACGTGTGTATAGTGTATAGTGTATATGATATGATATGATGTGAAAAGAAGAGAGAAAAAGCTATTGAACTGCGAAATACATTTGGAATTCGGACCAATTGAATAAAGAATATCATACAGAATACAGAATATGCATTATACATGTAAGTTTGCATCTAAAGAGAACCAACCACACAGGACACGCGACAACGTGACACAAATAGAAAAGACAGAAACTTTTATGTCGGACGTATAATTATAGTAAATGCTTCTTTATTCTTTATTCGTTGGTCTTTATTCGTCATGTGTGATGTGTGATGATGAGTGAAGCAGAAATCATCATGAGCAATCATCAGCTTCCAACTTGTCGTCACTTCAACTTACGACATTTAGCTACACAAATTACGAATCATAAGTGAGGCGAGAGGTCTAAATTCTTCATTCTACAGTCTACAAACATATTATTTTAAATCATCTGAAGCACATAGTACATTTTCCATGTAGATATCCCATACATCATACAGGAAACATTAATTGAACGGATTTTTCCTTGTCCTTTTGTATGCCCACACAGAACACAAAACAAAAAACATAATACACAACGTCGCATGCCTCATACTTAATACTGCGCAGAACACTCATGATTATTATGATTCATAATACTTTGTTAAAATAGACTGTAAAAAGATATAAAAAATCAACTATAAAATTTGATTTTATTGTACAGACAACTTTATTGGGCATTTTTATTATCTCAAAATTGAGGATAAAAGTTTATTTGAAGCAAAATGAATATTGCACATTGCGATATACTGTGTACTGTGTACTGTATACTGTGTGTATGTGGTGTACGCTGCACCAATACAAATACACATCCTACAAATATGACAAATATAAAGAAGAAGAGACTTTCAACCCTTTTAGATAGGACATGAGACATGAGTAGTTGGAATTGAGAGAAATTCATGAATGAGTAAACTACTGTGAGTATTGAGTCCAATGAATTGAAATGGGTATTGAATTCATTGATAAAAATGACGAATGAACAGTATATAAAAAGTACAAAGTAATATTAGGAAACGGATAGAGGAGACTAAACTGTACTTTGTGAATAGATACTTAATATTATTTATAGTTATGGTACACAAATCCAGTGGTAAAAGTACCATATTTCCCCAAATAATAACCCTGTAGCTTTTTAGAAATTATTAGTTCAAATAGTTCCCCAAGGCTCGTATTGGTAAAAATACGGTAACGGTAAATATAATGAAAAACTTAAATTATTAGTCTTACATCATCAGCGTTGTCTCGTCATCATTTTCAAAATTTCAATAGAACTTCTTAGTTCTTAGTTCGTTCATGTCTCATGTCTGATGTAGATATTTAATTTTTAATTATATTGGCTTCCGAATTCGTTTGAATGATGATGATCATTCTCATCATTATCACAACTTTTTTAAATGAGAGATTCACTTTTATAAAGTCACTTTTGTAATTTATTTGTAATTTGTAATTTGTGATCAGTAGTAATTACACAATAAAACTTTTGATTAAGATTGTAGATCCTTCTTTTATAAAGTCATTACACATTATTTACACCGATAGATGAATGTCAAAGGTCAAACTACAAACTACACAAAAGTTTCCGCTCAAGTTAAATATTGTACTAAACTTTTAAACTTTGATAAAAAAGAGAGCAATATATCAATAATAAAATAATTATTTAGAAGTGGATACTCAAAGCTAACAGCTCAAAGCTAAAAGCTCAAAACTCAAAACACAAAACTATAGGCTCAAGATTTTGTACATTGGACGAAGCTTAAAAGAGTACACATAAATGAAAGAAGGAAACTTTCGAGTTGCTCCTTGTTAAATTTATAACTGTGATGTTATTTCCATTGGGTTTCTTCACTTTGATAAATAATAGATAATGCACATAACTTTTTATCTATTGGCTGATAGTTGATTGATACATATGTGGACTGTAGACGTAAATAAGTAGAGAATGTAGAATGCAGAGTGTAGCAGAAGGAGACGAGAGACGGGAACAGAATGCAGAAAACAGATTACACATAATATAAAGTTTCCACAGTTCACATGTTCACAATAGTTTGATCAAGTATAGTTACTTTTTGTACATATACATACTTGTATTAAATATTTATTAAAGATTAGAGATTAGAGGCATCCAACTTTTTTCTTGGTATTTGTCTGTGTCATCTCAGTTCAATTCCCTTAATCACTCACTCACTCCTCCTTTTGTGCACTGGAAACTAGACACTTTTTAACTTTATATGGACCCTATTTTTTTATTTTTTTTTGTAAATTCCGATTCACTGTACAATGTACAATGCAAAATGCAATGTACGGGTAGAAAATAAAGTATTTTTTTATAGAAATTTTGTTGTACTTTAAAGTTTGAAGTTGGCTACTTTACTCTTGTCCTCCCTTCCCTTGCACTTTTGTCACGGGTCACTCTTTGTCAAATTAATGAACCCTTAGCAAAGAAAGTCCCCTTGTTTTATTCTCGTCACACTTTAAAACACCCAGACTCAATAGTCGATACTCAAGATTAATTCCTTGCTTTAAAATCCGTAGGTTGATTGAATCCAAATCCAACGCCGAATCCGAATTTCCAGAATTTAGATCCAGATTGAGACAGCTGGAGAAAAAAACCCCGAGTGGAACAAGAAGGAAATAAGCAAAGAAGAGGAAGAAGCAGAAAGAAGCGAGCGAGAGCGGAGGAAACTTTTTAAAAAATAATCTGTGTACTTCTCTGTAAATAAATGATCCATGTACAATGTACAATGTTCAATGTACAGTGCAAGATGTACGTTGTACGTGTACTTCTGTTTTCTGTTCTGTTCTGTTTGGTACTGCTCTGCTTCTTTTCAGAGTACAGTCTGTCCAATCTTTGTCGTATTTATAAATAAAGTGAGCAAGTGAGAGTAAGAAGGAGGAGGAGAAGCGAGAGTGTAAACTGTAAACTGTAAATTGTACATACTGCATACTTTACAAGTACAACTTAAAACATACAACATACAACGTACAACGTATTATATATACAGATGTACTTTTTACTATGTGCAGAACAGAGTACAGAAAACAGAAGCATAAAGAAAGATAGATGGATAGGCAGTGCAGTAGCGAGTAGTAGTAAGTAGTAGTAATAGAAGGAAACGATTACTATGAAGATGAGACAGTCGAATGTTGAAAATATTGAGCTCCCCCTTTCTTCTTCTATTGAAATACTCTTTCCTCCAACACTACAACCTACAACTACAACTAGAAGGACTTAAAACTTAAATGTTAAATCTTAACGAGTGCATCAAACACCAAACATCAAGCATCAAGTGAATGAAATAAAAAACTTTAGCTTGGATATCAGTGATCAAGGGATGACGGAGGAGCGGAGAAGCGGAGAAGTCAGCCGGTTGCATACGTTTCGACTTAAACAAGGAACAGAACAGTAATACGGATCAGGAATATGGAATATGTATGACCTGCACCCTGAACCTGCACCATCTCGTCTACTACAGTACTTTGTGCAGTGCTCGGTGCATTGTGCATTGTATATTTTTCCAATCCACATGCAACCCATTATAAAGAATATCATATGATGTGCATTATACATTATACATTATTTATGTGTTTACAGCTGAACATTGGACTGAATGAACTGAAGAAATCCTGAACAGAAGGACAAATAATAAATAATAATGATACTTCTGCTTTTATTATTACTATTATTATTATTATGTTTTACTTGAAGGAGATTTCAGATTTGCTTTACGTTTTAGGTAGTCAAAAACTTGGTTGATCTGTAGAATATGTTTTAAATAAATACACATACATATGAGTTTCATGAGCTTTACGTATGCAGTATGCAGTGTGCATCATATTAAAATCCAACAGGCTGGATTTTGGATTTAGATTTTAGATTGTAGATGCAACACCCAACATCACCAATAAACTATACAGTGATAATTTTCCATCTCTCCTTTTTACTTAAGACTCCCTGCACATTGCAAGTTGCACATCATCGTGCATCGTGCATCGTACATGAGCACACATAACTTGTGTCTTATAATTTTATAAACCCTCTTCATATATTGTCATATTATATGCTTCGACATAAATATGATATATTTGTCCATACATAAATACGACCCATTTCACCATAGATTTCTTATTCCAAGAGGAACAGTTAATTATTTAATGTATAATAGAACTAGAATTCTAACTCATGTGTACGAGTACAATATGCAATATCCACAGTTTATTTTGACTTATTTTGACCAGCTTTGATCTTAGAAAAATTATGCAGACAGCTTTTTTTTGCAGATGAAACTTTTTCCTTGCCTTATAAACAGTAAACAGTGTCGAAATAAAAATAGCTTATTGTTTTATAAGTATTATAAATTTCCGTCAGAAAGACTGCTGTAAGTTATTATACAAAGAAAGTAAATGTTACAGTAGATTAGTGAAATGTGTGTGTGGTGTTTGAGTGTGTGGGTTAGGAGTTGGGAGTTCATAGCACGGTATAAATAAGTAGTCGCGTAATATCTGTGTTATTCTATAGTCTACAGTTTACAGTGAATAGTACACGAGAGGAGCAGAAGCAGATATTTAGTTGAAACAGAGCGAGAGAAAGGCTTCTAGGAGAATCAGAATGGATCAGAATAAGAGGAATGAGATGTAGATACATTCTCCAAATCCTACGCCCTACACAGAAGAACCACACAACACACAATATATGATATACACTGTTTATTATACATGATACATACACATCCGTACATTTATTTGGTATTTACTATTTACTTTACTTTAACTTGAATTCGCTGTATCTGTTTTTCACTCCACATAATACAATTCTTACGAATTACGAATCAAGAATCAAGTTGAGTCTGTTTACGCCGAGTCGAGGGATCAGAGTCGCTCTACAGTCAAATCCATCGCTATTATAATAATCCAAAAACAACAAATAAGATCCTACACTGACTAACCCTTACTGTTTACTGTTTAGTGTTTACTACTTACCATTTGCCACATTTACCACAAATCATGGAGCAAAGTTGTACATGGTAGATTGTAGATGATGAGAATTTCACCTGAAAATACATCATACACACACTAGTAAATTTATTATTTACTATACATTATACATACCTCTATGTTTATATGGCTCTGTACATGAAAAGGGTCTAAATCCCCATCGTTAATTTTAAATCCTACAAGTTATATAATATATAATATATTGACAATAATACGAAGGAAACTCGTACCTTTTTCTTTTCACAGCCTCATATGATTATGTATTGTATTGTATTGTACACACCTCCATTTCCAATTATTTACAAACTAAAAACACATTGCCACAGTTAATGAAATTAGATGGAAGTCAACGTTGTTTGGTTGTTTGGCATTTGGAATTTGTGGGAATTGCCAACTGCCAGCATATGGATTTATATACTTTATATACTGTATTATACTGTATAGTATTATGTGTATTTTGTATTTTGTTATACCTTACAAGTTGAAATGGAGGACCTGCTCATTTTCTCATATTTTCCCTTGTACTATAATACCTAATATATATTATATGTTATAATAATATGTTATACAAATAAACAGAAACAGAATGAAGATGAGCAAGAATGTGCGCCACGTTCCCCAGCATCCACATGTAACATGTAACATGTAGGCACTACATTATGGAAAACAGGGTTAATATAACAGAACTTGGCATACTAGTAACTAGCTTTTCCATCCAGAATCCAGAATCATGATAGATAGTACAGAATACAGAATATAGGACCATGTGGGACTGTAAAACATGCGATATATTCTACAGATTGAAAAACACAAGAATATACTGTATACAATATACAGTACACAGCAGTACAGACATTGAATATGTGGAGAGGAAGTTTGTTAATATAAGAGGAGGATGTGAGAGTGTGAGTGTGCCTGTGTGAATGTGGATGGGTTGTTCATCTATTAATAGCATTCAATGCCCAATCTTCAATGCTCCGTGATCCATGATCCATGCTCGGTGCTCATTGCTCAATGAATGCAGTAGAATCTACGGAGTACGGATAGTTCAATCTTGGAGGCAGGGTACCAAATACAAAATACAAAATACTCGAGAAACTAGAAGCACGAGGAAGAATTCACTCACAAGTCACAAGTCAGTCCGTGAGAGATTGTACCACAGCAGACAACTTTGTTTAGTATTCAGAATTTCAAGTAAAATCTTACAATTCACAATGCACTGAGATTATCAATTTTCGGTACAGAAAATACAAGGATCTAACATGTAGAATGTAGATTGAAGCTGTAAAAAAATTCAATTTCTCAATTCATCAGTTCAGTAACTCACTTAATTTTTAATTCAAAGTTCACGTGATTTAATTTCCAAGTCTACTGTCTTCTTTATTATTTATACTTTATGCTTTAAGGAAGGTAAAAGTCCCTCTTTTTATTTTAGACCAGAATCAGTTCAGAAAATGGATGAACCATGGACAATGGACAATCTATTGTGTAGATTGTAGGTTCTAAATTTTGCATTAAAAGTTATAGATTGCAGTGTACAGTGTACAGTGTGTAACAAGGAGGCATGAAAAATTATGAGAAAGGATAGTTGAAATGGAGAAAGAGACTATAGTTTTGCTCACGTTTTTGTATGGCATGGGAATTCATTCATTCACTTTTTCCTCTACACTCTATATACATATAGAATATATATGAATACGGCACACAACCTTCTCTTCATCCACTTGGTTTTTTTTGCACCCATTCTCATCACACTCGACTCCACTCGTGGAATCTTGAATCTCGCATCTCGAATCTTGACTTGTGACTTCTCTTCTTGTCTCTGATTCATTTCATTTGTGATTGTCGTCGCATTTCTATCCCATCAAACATCTCTCTCCATTCTCCTCTCTCCATTCAGTCCGAAGTCTACAGCCTACATTCGACATTCTACATTCTACGTTTTGCACTCTCTTCTCTCTTCTATAACTTGTCTTCCTCCAAATGAAATGGAATGAAATAGGGAAATGCACAGATATTTCATACAGCGACTCTCCATCACCATCATCACAATCACAATCATGAGCATCAGCAGTCTGCAGTGCCAGACTAGTTCTCCAACTCCAACTTCTCTTATGTACCGCACTCAGTCAGTTGTCCTCTGAACTTTAAATGGAGTGAGTTAGTGTCAGCTCATATTCTATTTCTTCTCCTTTCTTTCCTGTTCTTGTGCACAAACGATTTAAATTCTCCATGTCTTCATTCTACATTCTACCATCTCTATTATATAATAGACTAGCCGTTACCCGCCACCATGTGGCGGTAAATCCTTGAGCGGTTTGTTTAGGGAATAAAGAAAATTCAAATTTTCCGCTAGCATTTAAACTTCCCGCTAACATTTAAACTTCCCGCTAACATTTAAACTTCCCGCTAACATTTAAACTTCCCGCTAACATTTAAACTTCCCGCTAACATTTAAACTTCCCGCTAACATTTA